>JAHWFP010258219.1:3476-16190 GCA_023313725.1 Lithobius niger | reverse complement strand
GTATACTGCTTCTCTGGTGTTTACAATCTTTTTCAAAGATCTTCCTCACACTCACTTTCCTCTTTTTCGTCCGCCAGATAAGCTGGTCTTTTAGTTGGGAGGAAGACGAAACCAGAAGCAAGAGGACAAAAAATAAGGGAGGAAAGATCTTTGAAAAAGATTGTAAACACCAGAGAAGCAGTATGCAGGGTACCATGTGGTGACTGCAGTGCCGTTTACGTTGGAAAAACGCATAAAGGAATTTGCTGCCGTGTCAAGCAGCACATGGCAGACACCAAAAGTAGAATGAAAGTAAACGGCATTGCAGTACACCACGTAGAATCACACCACAAGATCAACTGGGAAGGCACTGAAGCCCTCCTTGTGCCTAACTCAAACAGAGATGTGCATTTGAGGAGCCTGGAGTCCCTGGCTATTCAACACCACACTCGAGAGAAGATTGAACTGGTGAACCAAGGGACCATCCAATACTGGAATATAATTTCTGCTCCGTAGCCAGTTTAACAATGAGCTGCGTGAGAAGTGGAGAACCGGCCTTGCAAGTGGTGGAGGCTAGCTCGGCCGCCGATTCAAAAAGCAGACGATCGTAACGACAATCGAACATGACATAGTGACGTGATTTTTCTGTGTTTGCCTGAAGAAGACCGTCGTCTGAGCCCCAACGTCTCCAGAGTATTGACAGTCGAAAATTTGCAGAAGATATTGGTATTGATATCTTTATTTATTTAAAATTGTGCGTATACTGTGCTAAGAGGATGATTCCCGTATTTCAAAGTAAGCGCTATGACATTTTTAGATTAACGTAATATGCGTAATTTTTTTTTTAGCAGGCAGCGATGGGCTGGGCCACTGTTCGAAATTTCTAGAATTCTTGGGAAAATATATCGTAAGAAGGTAAGAGTCTGTTAGAGTTGACTGTTTTGTAGCCTGGTGACAAGGTAGCTTAGTTAGCTTAGGTAGCTTAGTTAGGCAATTTTCTCAGATCATGGATAATACTAGGACAAAATAAACCATTAGGCTTACTTGAATTACTTTGAAATGCTGTTGAATCACTTGGAACTCGGAAATTACTCATTACGCTCACTTTCAAAAACAGGACACAGTCTGTATCTTGCAAATTTGCGATTGTATTTCAAAAATCTTCATCAGGCAGGGTCTAGAAAATTGAGTTTTCTGGTTACATCCTCGATATTTTCGTCTGCTTGCTTGAAAAGAACGTCCACGGCCTTCGATATTTATAAGGCAAGCACAGCAAGGCGATCGAACAAGTGATAGTTTGAAAATGTCATGTTGATTAGATATTTTGAAAGTTAAAAGTCATTGTACCTCATGAAAGTGAAAGCAAATTGTACCTCAAAAAAAAGATCAAAAAGATATTTTACACACAATTTCGACAGTCAGCAATTTGGAGATGGTGAGGCTCAGGCAACCACAAAAACTTCACTTTGTCACGTGCGATCGTCTGCTATTTAAATCTGGCAGTCGTACATAGCCCCCACTATTAGCTGGGTCGGTTCGCCATTCTCTTGCAACATGTAATGAAGTTGCTTCACAGGAGAAGCGAGAAGGTCGTACTGATGATACCTACGGACCCTCCAATCCTGAGATCCAATTTCTGCTTCGAAGTTACTTTAACAACGTGCTGATTTAGAAATGGCGAACCGGCCTTGCAAATAACTAGTGGAGGCTACGCACTTCTGTAGGATTCAAATAGCAGACAATCGGATGTGAAGTTTCTGTGGTTGCCTGATGAAGACCGTCGTCTGAGCCTCACCATCTCCAAACTGCTGACTGTCGAAAATTTGCAGAAGATATTTTGTGAATTGCGGTAGTGATACTTGATGGGGAGCAGCGATTAAAATGTTCAATCTGGTTTGGGTTTGAGTTTGGAGGCTGGTGAAGTACTCAGTGGTAGAAGTTATCCTGATATTCCTGATTTTTGAAAACTTGTCCTGAAATTTATCAAAATTCTAAAATTAATCGCATTTATAAAAAAAAATTATTGTCTAAGCCTTCATTTTTTTGCCAGCGTAACAACTACAGTGATACACGATAAAGCAGCAACGTGTTCAGTTAGGGGGGGGGGGGGAGGATTGAGGCTTAATGGCGCGTCGACAACTTCAGTTAGTCAGCCACCATGTGCCACTCAGTCCGAAGATCAAAGGAAGTTTTTTCTGACCAAATAGTGTTCCTTCTTTGGCTCAGTCAGCCACCACTACCTGCCGAGCGACTATCTCTAATGTTAGGCCTATGTGTTTGAATAGTAGATACCGCTGAATTGTGCGATATGTGACGAAAATTACAAATTGAATGGTGCTACATTTTAAACGTTTTTTCAACAAACTATTTTACTTAAATAATGTCAAGAGATACTAAGTTCAATAAGGGTTGACTTGATAAGAGACACACTACAGTAACAGATGATAATGTTTTAAAATACGATGTTTGGTGCGAGGGAATAAAAAATTACCCCTACAGTTCCCGACGCAAGTTACAAAGTAAATAATAGAGAAGTTTCTCAGGTTTTGGTACATGCAAAAGGAGAGACACGCGAAAGAATCATTTTATGGTCGTTTGATAACCTGCCTAAATATTAAGGCTGTACCGAACAGATTTAGCCGAACAAATTTTGGCAGATTTTGAGCCCATCGGTAAAAATCGATTCGGCGAACAAAAACCTACAAATTTTCGATTTTTGCCACGCCCTTAACAATAAATAAATTCTATTTCACCGCATGTTTTGTTACCTTTTGTTTTAATTTAGGCTAGGCCTACATGTTTTACATTGTGTAGGCTAAGGTTAATAACGACAAATATTTACTTTTATTTGGGTAAAAAAATGTATTTCAATGTTTGCATTAGCCTACAAATTTGTTAGCCTACATGTTTGTGTAAGCCAGAAAAAAAATTATTAAAGATCGGTAGACCAATTGATCTGTGGCGGATCGGATCGGAATCTGTTCGGCAGAAAAATTACTGATCGGTACAGCCTTCTAAATATACTGAAGACTGAATTGTAGTTAACATTTTTTGGGGGAAAATTCGAATAAATGTCCTGAAATTGCCCTAAAATTTGGTCCAACATGATGACCTAATTTTTTTTTATACCACTTAGTATTTATACTGCCTGACTCGATTGTATAGCAAATATGGAGCAAATTTTCCTATACCATACTACCAGTTTTCTCACAATTATTTTCTGTTTCAGAAAAATGAATATCTAATTCAGTGGAAGGATCATCCACCTGAAAGTTCAACTTGGGAGCCTGAAGTCAACCTAAACGAAAAAGCAATTCAGTGGTTGCTAGCTCCTTCAAAACCTGGCGAATACCCCTTCCAATCTGCGAGATGCGCTTTTTTGCTGTTGGTCCAGCGTAAACAGCATGTGAAGGGAAAACACTCGTGGTGTATTGTCATGCCCCTTTCCTGGTGATGTGTATCATTACATTCTGTATGACGCTGAGGTTGGAGAAGACGGCTGGGCTATTTGTGACCGTGAAACCCTGAAGAGGTTAGAGCTACCGCATAATTGGTGGATGTATTAGAAGCCAAATGGTGAGGGACTAAAGATTACTTTCCCAATAAGACTCACACACATTGTTCGTCAGTCACCAAAATTGAGTTCAGGATGTCAACTGCCATTGGAGACCCTAAAGGCAGAGCTTTTAACGCAGAAGGTCTAAGTGATACTATCTGCAAAGACTTTATTCAGAACTGTAAAGCCAGATATTTACTTAGTGTGGAAACGAGTGAAAATGGTTTGGTTGTTAAAGCTAGCAATGGGTTGTGGAGGCAAATTAATTACGAGCGCAAAAATAAAATAAATTTACCTTATGCAGTGTATTTGAATTTACTTCTTCCGAATACTGTATGCCACATCAATCCGAATTCTAATTCATTTCAGAAGCGTGCTTTAGTAACTATAGCGCGAATTGAATCAAAAATGAGAAAGTTAAATGGCCGACGATGGTCCGAGCTAGACCAGAAAGATGTCAACATCAATGTTTTCGAACCTGAACTCATCACATTGTCCTTCTTTAAAAGTGAACTTGCTCATGAAAGGAAGGTTCTTCAGACTGCTAATCAAAACATCCAGCAACAGAAAACCTACATTAACATCTATGAAAGTAAGTCACTAGGGGGGCTTTCAAGGGTAGCGATAGAAAACAACGAAAAATTAGACCAAACAGAAAAGTTACTCTTTGAAAAGGAAGTTAAGTTACAGAAATTACAGGGCACTATCGACAATCTTAACGCAAAAGTTTCGGCTGGTACCAGTGACGAATCAAAACAACATTTGGGAAAAGTTATAACTGAAGTTAGCCCACGTCAAGCACAACGTCAGCTTAAGACTATTAAAACTGCCACCGAAGATGCACTCTGGTTTTATGAATCCTTTGGTATCGAGTTAGACAGTGTTATATGAGGCAAAAATTTAAAAAAATATATTTTGGATAGTCTTCACAATTCACAATAAAGTGAAGAAAGTAACTGGTGAAATCACTTGGAGTGAACAGAATTATTACAAGCTATGTAATGCTGAAAAAGACAAGGTTAAGAGATTGGTACACATACTAGACTCAAACAATGCCTCCAATGGATTTTATGCAGAAATATCCAAGTTTGTGTGTAGCCTACCTTCAGTTACTTGCGTGTCTGATTGTCGACAAGTCCTTGATTCGGCCAACATCATAACAAAAACACCAGGTGGTTTTCCTGGTGCACAAGTGTCCGTTTTTCACATAGTTAAAACACTGCTGAAAAACAAACCTGCTGGCGAGATTCTACGATTGAAACTTGAAGGAGATGGTACAGTAGTCACAAGGCTGACCACGTGGATTATTTTTTCTCTTGTTGACGTCGATAACGCAGTTGCCACTTCGTGCCAGGGACATATTCCAGTTGCCGTGCTCAAAACCAAGGAAGAATATGACCAATTAAAAGCGTCAACAACAGATTTTTTCAATGACATACAACAAATTATTATGTCTGGTGGTGCAGTAGTTGAGGAGAAATTCTACCCTATTGAAGTTTTTCTTGGCTCAGACATGAAGTTTGTTCTAACACTGCAGGGTATGTTGGCAGCCAATTCCAACCAGTCTTGTATTTGGTGTTTTGTTCAAAAGCAGGATAGGTGGGATGTTGGCAAGCCAACAGAATACTATGACCAAACCACTGCCCGCAAACTGTCCGATTTAGAAGTAGATTATGTGACACGCACAAATGGATACGCCAGTGAGCCGATTTTAAAGATTGATCCAAAGAACATTATTTTGAATGTGTTACATGCTCTACTTCGAATCTCTGATCGATTATAAGAGAATTTAATGTTTGAAGTGTTTGATCGTGATGATGAACACAATTCTGGTAAAAAAAAAGAAAGATAGGGAGAGCCTGTACTTAAACAAACTTGTGTTCATCATTAACGACATTGGTATATGCTTCTCGGTCTGAAAGAAAAGTTGTCTGCAGGAAATGAGTTGTCCACGTACGAGTGGACTAGCCTCACCGGCAACGAAAAAGTGAAGCTGCCTGCTTTGTTGCCTGCACGCCTACCAGAAGTGTTGTATCAGGACACTTGTGACAGTGTGGTTAAATTGTGGCGTTCATTTAGTGAACTGTACCAACTGTTACGCTGTTGTAAACCTTGCGACAAAAAAGCCAAAAGTGAAGAAGTAGCAAAAAAGGTTCGCCAATGGGTACAAGATTTTTATACTGTACCACACAGGAAAGGCTATGAGAAAAGCCTTGTCACGCCGTACATGCATGCTGTAGCATGCCATGCACCGCGGCAAATATTGCAGCATGGTTGCCTTGCGCGGTTTTCAGGCCAACCTGCGAAAAACAAAACGATGTTATGAAAACCATACTTCATAAGCACACAAACAAGTGGGATGCAGCTGCTGATGTGCTAAAAGTGCGCCTTCGGGGAGAAGAAACTTTTCCGTATAAACGACCTAAAAGATTATACACGGAGAAAGATTCAGTGTATTGGTCGGGCGGCATTGTTGACAGTAGGAAGAAAAGAATCCGCATTAGCGTTTAAAAGAAAGTGATGAATTAGTGGTAGTTCCTTCGTAGTCGTTCTTGACTTACTTTAGGTAAAAAGGTAGTAATTTCAAAATGTGTATTTTGCCTGAGATTCATTGTAAGAGTTTCTTGGATGCCAGATGTAGCTCTTCTTAGTTAATTCTTCTGATCTTGGACCTGCATCTCAGAAGCCTAGCCGATCTTCTGCTTTTACTAAGGCTGCACCGATATCGATACTAGAAACCACCAGGTATCTCCCTATGTATATATTTTAACTATTGGTTAATGGTGAAGGTTTATTTAATAATTATTGCACTTTTGAAGAGAATTACACCAAATAAATTAGGGATTTATTTTTAGACATCGGTATTGGCACAGGTATCCGCAAATTTTCAAAACTGGATCGGTATCATAGAATCGGTGCAGCCTTAATTTTTACCATAAAACAAATAAGCAAGTTAAACTTACAGGGAAGAAAGTAGCTGTTTGGCCATTTTTAAAAGTTGTCTCTCATGATCCCCATAATTTTTTTTTTTTAACAAAAGATAAATAAATTGGTGTCATTCCAGGATCTAACTGCAGACTAGAGTCTTTGGCAAAATCAGGTACTCAAGCACGGGATTAAAATAATAATTTCAGCGGCATTATGCAGGGGAGTGAAAGCATTTAACATGGCTCAGATTCGGCATCATGCAGGTGAAAAATGAAAGTGTGTTATGGAATTCAAAATTATTGCACAAGAGCCTACATTTCTGGGTTGTTGCCGAGTAAATATTTTTCAAAATTCAAATTCAAAATTTTAATATCCAATGTACGATACTTAGTAACATTTATTTTCTAATACTATAATACTATAGATAAATAATAACAAAATAGTTTCCATTTCCTATTGCAATTGTAAAATAGGACTAGCGGTAATACACCATTTAATGCAGGGCCATTTAAAAAAAAAGTTGTTTCACGGGTGTAAATTTATTTTTTTCCATGTGGGTGGCTTTTTTTTATTTATTTTTTTCTTTCTTCATGTTTGCTTAAAAGAGCAACACGATAATATCACGAATGTTGTCAGAAACTGAAACTACATTAGGTCTTACTATTTTTTAAGCTCACCTCTTGGACATGATAATCACGCCAAAACAAAAACAAGCCAAGATGGGAAAAAATAGCAAACAAAGATGAGGGGGAATCAACAAGTACTCAAACTTGAGATAAAAATGTTCATGTGGAAATTTTTAGGCAGTGCCTGAGAACCAAGATTTTATTTTTAAGCGGCCTAGCCAACTAATTATGAAAAGACCATGCTACATATGTAATCTTGTAAAAATCGAAAAGCAGGATCATCATTTTTGCTAATAGTTATATGTGCAGTCAATGCCAGTATTAAATCCTGATCACTTGCTCACAATGTTTTTCGGCCGCCGTAGACTGTGCCTGAGAACCAAGATTTCATTTTTAAGCGGCCTAGCCAACTAATTATGAAAAGACCATGCTACATATGTAATCTTGTAAAAATCGAAAAGCAGGATCATCATTTTCGCTAATAGTTATATGTGCAGTCAATGCCAGTATTAAATCCTGATCACTTGCTCACAATGTTTTTCGGCCGCCGTAGACTGTGTAACCAACGTAACAGCCAACGTAACCTGATTTAGCCAACGTAACCTGATGTACAGGGGCGCAAGCTTTCTTAGCTTCCGTCAGCCTCTTTGCAAAAATTTGATTTTAAAGATTATTTTTCAAAGTTTGAATTTTGAGATGATAGCTTGCCTTTTTGCAAACCCAGCAGAATAGTCTCCACTTTGTATTTGTATTGTATTTTGGTCAATCATGAGCCACTATTTTTGTCGACAAATGCAAACAGTATTGCCATTGGTAGCTGGTGGCTTTTTTGTTTGCTCAGGAGTTTGAGTTTGTCTTTACACCGTTAAAATATGCATTACCTGTAAATTTTACCATTCTTGATCTCGAATGCGTCTTTCCCTAGAGATTTTAAGTTGTTAAGAGCCGGCTAGCTCAGTAACCCAGTGCGCGCACGCACCCCTTCTATATAAAGCACCGAGGCCCGACGTGGTATCATCTTTACTTGTCTAGCGACTCCACTGCGTAGACACGCTTTCGTTTTTCCCGCACTACCCTTCGTCACCGGAAGTACCTTTCCAAGACTCCTTACAAAGGGAGCCATCAAAGAAAGCCCAGATCTCCTTCGTCCAGCTTTCCACAGCTCAATCTTCCTTCAGCCAAAGAAATCGGGTAACGAACGACTCTTATTCAACCTGAAACCATTGAATCACACAATGGAAAACTTTTACTTTAAAATGGAAACTTTGGAGCGCATTTGCCAGTTTCTGAAGTCAAACAACTGGACCGTGTCCATTGAGCTAGAAGGTACATTATATCACATCCCCCACTAAGCATCAGTTCACCATCTCTTTTGTTTTATGCACGGTAACAAGGTCTACAAATTTCAATCCATGCCCTTCGGACTCAACGCAGCACCCAGAAGCTTCACGCTCATGCTCAAACCTATTCTGGCTCACCTTCAACAGCAAATTCCGGCTAGCGCTTATTTGGATGACTGGCTCCTTCAGGACCAAAGCCCCGCAATCGAGACTTCACCATAGATTTCCTCAACCAACTTGGCTTCAGGGTAAAGCTGAAGAAGTCGAGGCTCACCCCAGGATTTCGTCTTCCTGGGGGTTTCCTTCAGCCTCTAATCTGCAACAGTTAAGCCTTCACCAAACAGAATCGAAGCCGTGGTGACACTCATGTTCCTTCTGACAAAGACTAAGTCACACTCACCCAAAACTCAACTCCCTCATAGGGAAAATGGACTCCATGGCAGGTTCTGTCCCCTACGGAAGGTGGATGACCAGACCTTATCACTACCATGTCGACACCTGGGGGAGACGTCCCCAATCAGGCACCCTCACCCATCTACGGATGAAGCCTTCCTGATCACGCCCTCATATGGTGGTTGGGGAGCTTATATCATACACCATACGATCTCCAGCACGTGGACAGCCCACGACCAGGATCACAAACGTGCTGGAGCTGAAAGCTGTCGTCAACGCCATTTTCGAAAATTGTCTCAGGGAAAATCGTTCAGATTAAAGTGGACAACACGACGGCAGTGTACCTACAAAATGAAGGAAGCACAAGATCCCGGCAACGCCACAAAGTCACTCGGCGAGCTTCAGGCTTTACTCGATCTGAAAACGACGCTCCTACATCTTCACATCCCTGGCAGCAGGAACGTCATTGCGAACTCCTCAAAAGCTTCCTTCAGGGGAAAGTACCCTAAAGAGTTCCATTTGCGAATATCTGTTCAACACGTGGGACACTCCGATGATCCACGTATTCACCTCGAGGCGCAATGCCAGACTTCCCATTTCATCAAAACCCAGTCCCCCACGATCAAGCATGGGCTGTGGAAGCCCCAACGTTCCCTTGGACGTTCCCTGTATGGCCACCTATTGCCATCATTCCCTCACGTGCTTCTAAAAAGCGAATCATCTCCGGGCATCTTCCTGGCGATAGTCCCGAACTGACCGTCTGTAACGTGGTACCCTCAACTTCTAAGTCTTCTCATAGACCCCACCCAAGAAGTCTGCCAGACGTTTCAGATCAACTATAGCAATGAAGGGGAACCCAGTTCCACCCGCGCTCCAGAACTATGCAACTGCACGGGAGGCTACTATCATAGGAATCATCAAGGAGGCAGGAATTCTTGAAGAGCAAGCCATCAGCATCGCCACCTCCTCACCCGCTAGACGGTGTTCTTGACAACTCTTGCAGCCAGCCTGCGTTGCAGTGAAGCTCCAGCCTTGTCCATCGATCCAGCTTACTGCTTCTTTTTCCCCGACTTCACGACGGTTTCTGTGACACCAAGGTCCTCCTTCAGAGCGAAGACTTAAAAGCCTTGCGAACCGTCCAAGCCAATCATCATTCCAGCGCTCTCCAGTATAATTGCTGACGAACCTGAACGCCTCCTCTGTTCAGTATAAGCTTTATGCGTCTACATACAGAGGACTGACAACAACGAACTTCGCAAGGGCCACAAGCAGTTTTTCATCCTCTTCAACAGAGATTTTGGCGAGGACTCCGCCAGAACAATCGAAATTGGATCAAGACGGTCATTGTAAGCGCCTACAAAGCTTTGGATGTTACCTGCGCTGACAACAACAGCCCACGAGCTCATCTTTACATCGCGGGCTTGCCACTACAACGTTCCGGTCTCTGAAATCCTTGAAACAGCATTATGAAGAAGTACATCTGTCTTCACATTTGCTACTTTAGGGAGATGGGCACACAGGCCAATGGGCTACATCGTCTGGGCCCCATTGTTGCAGCCAGATGTGTCGTCCAACCCCCCTTAAGCGCTACGAAGAAGTGACACCCCACGTTAAAAAAAAAACTTTTTTGTTAATATATCTGTATATCAATAAAAAAAAAGGAAGAAAAGAAAACAATCACTGACAACAACTGGTTGGTCCCTTCCAGCTTCCTCTTTCTTCGGTCTCTTACATAAGCGCAAAGTTTGTAATTTTCTAGGGGAGCCAACTTGTAATCCTGTGGTATCCGTCAGGTGATGCCCACCTTCCTTTTGAAGAGGTTTACTGTAAATGCTAAAATTTACAGGTGTATACATTTTCATGGGATATAGTAACATTAAAATGCTGGGTACCTCCGGCTAATTTTTATTTCTATTGCTTAGCGAATATTCCCACCCTGTCTCCCCTCTTGAGCGTATATTGACATATTGAGAGAAATAAAAGATGACACCACGTTGCACCTCAGCACTTTATATAGGTGTGGTGCAACACGCATGCGCACTGGGTTACCGAGCTGGCCGACTTTACAAATTTAGTACAAAAAAATAGCTATGTCATGCAGAATTCCACTATCTGTTGGCCAGTGAAGTTGGAGTGGTCCATTAAGTGTTATGAACAAGAGCCAACCGTAGTCAAATGCACAAATTCGTGCAAGTGTTTCCTTGAAACATTAGCCATTAGTTGTAAAATTTCATTTCATTACTGTTTTAGAGGATTCATATTTTCTTTCGAAATATAAAAATAAGTCAGTTGTCAGGTGGATGGTGGTGTTTAGTATTCAACTTGTTTTCAGATGTATAATGTATTTATGTTTTATCAGTGCAGGCTTATGAATGTTTGTAAGCATTTTCCTCAACCTTGCCTAACCCCATAATTACAATACAAAGCACAATAAAAATAAAACTGACAGCAGTGACTTCACATTTGTGCAGATAAGCTCAATGGTATTCATTACCAGAACAGTCCCAGGAAGAAATGGTAGCAACCAGCCCGTAAATTACAGAAGTATGGAATGTGTCATATCACGCGTGTGGATAGGCTACATGCGTTCAACCGTATATTTTAACTCGTCAAAAAATAGTACTAATTAAATATATGAAACCCAGAGGAATCAATGAATGCAACTACGTATCTACTTAAAATACATCATTTTGCTTGTTCATGCTGCTTTGTTGAGCTGTGAAATTAATAGTTTTAATGGCTCAACACAACTATTGTACAGTGCACAAGCACAGTAGGTTTGTGTATTAGCATCTATTATCTTTTTATACTTTTGTTTGTGCTTTTAATGGCTTTCAGGACTCCCAAGATAATTTACAGCCTAATTTGATGCTTAAATTTTTGTCTGTTTGGAGGAAGACCTGAATAAAATGTGCAGGCATTTCTACTCATTTTATTATACATTGTAATAAATAAAAATGTACGATTAAATCACGCTTGTTCAGCTTTTTGTTTATGAACTTTTCCTTTCAATTGGAGACGTGTACTGTAAAATATGTTGGGGAAAACATCGATATTGTGTTCAGTCACTTAACTACTTGGAAGATTACAAAATTACTCCGGGATTCAAACTTGTTGTGTTTCCGCCTGACACTAGGGCAAGGAAACCGCAAGGACATAATCAAAACATTAAAATGCTGGGTGCAGCCAGCTGATTTTTTTTCTATTGGCATTACCTATATTTGAACATTCTTGTTCTCGAATGCTCTTTCCCTAGAGAAGCAAAGTTCGTAGGCCTACTGCCGGCTCGGTAACACATGTGTGCATGCATCGTGCACCCCTCCTACAAAAGCGCTGAGGCTCAGCCACATTTCATCTGTCGTTTCTCTCAATACGTCAGGTGGTGACTGGAGAGGGAAGGTAGGGTGGGTGTAGGTAATGCATTTAATGGTGCAGGTAATGCGGTTAGGCAATAGAAACAAAAATCAGCCGATTGCACCCGGCATTTTAATGTTTCTAGTTGGCGCCGAAATAAACATTACATATATTTTAGCATTATATTAGACCTCGTCAAAACACAGCAGGCACCACCAGATGGGCGCCATGGGGTTAAGAGCTGGTACCACCGTGGCCGAAGAACCCAAGAACCGAAAGAATTGGGACAATTTAGAAAAAGAGAAACCGAAAGCGCAGCCGAGGCAGAACTTCGGCAAACGGAGAACGACAGTCGAAAGAGATGACAGTAGGGTGTTGGACCAGCCTGTGCCCAAACTTCCCAAGAAAACACAGAGTGTAGGGCTTACAATGCTGAAGGCCATCTTCATTCGTCCGTGGTGCAATTGAAAGAGTGCAGAGCACTTTTATTACCACAAATAATTAATATACTTTTTGAAGCCAAAATCAACGGGGGGGG
>JAHWFP010258209.1:4775-17798 GCA_023313725.1 Lithobius niger | reverse complement strand
GTAGCACACAATTAGTGTGTTACCTATAAAATTCATCATACTCACCCTCCCCCATCGTAACAAATTTGCTGAACTCCTCCTCCACGTGTTACGTAATTTGTGAACGCTCCCTATTGTACGTTGGAAGAATTTCGTTACAGTAGGGAGAATTTGTTTTTTAATCAGCAAGAAAAGCATTGTTTCAGTTAGCACGTGATGGCTTTTTTCTAAATAACTACTTCAGGGAAACTAAAATAACCTTGAAAAGGGACATGTTCACATAGGAAGCTATGATTTGAGCCTATTTCCATGATTTTTGGTGGTGTTGTTTGACCTGTAGAGAGGACAGACGAAAGTATCCCCAGAACAAGAAGAAGGGGGATGCGCTGATTGAGTGAGCGAAGCGAAGGAAAAAAATAAGCGTTTGTTATCCAGTGCGCTCAAAAATGGGATTGAACAAACTTAAGCGTCTTAAACATGGGCATGCAATAAACCAAACCATGTCAATTTTTGGTTGATGTAAGGGGCTAATTGGGCAATGGCAAATGTGAAAATTATGAATGAGAACATTTATACACATAAAATACCTCCAGACCAAAAAAGGTAGAGGCAACGATTAGACCGTAGGATTCTTTGTATTTACAGGCCTATGAAAGTTGTGATAGCCACCCAAAACCAAAACTGGTGTAAGAGAGGCCGCCAAGTTTCCAAAAAGGGTCGGCCTTTGAAAGTAGTGATATCATTAACCAGGACAACGCCGCCAAGGTTGATCCTATTAGCCAAGTTCACCGCACCGAATAACACTTTATGCGTCAAATAAAAACTTGAAGATTGCTACCGCTAGTAGCAATCCTCTAGTTTTCATTTAATTTTCAAAGTATTAGTATGTGCGATTAACTTGGCTAATAGGATTAACCTTGGTGGCCTTTCCCTGGTTAATGATATCACTACTTTCAAAGGTCGACCCTTTTTGGAAACTTGGGGCCTCTCTTATACCAGTTTTGGTTTTGGATGGATCTAAGTTAAACAATTTCGGTTAGAATTGATGGAAAGAATCGATCCCCACCCTTCAGAAAATCTTAAGCAAGTCTACTTCCGGCTGTTAGAAATCTAGCAAGAGCACTTTGAATCCGAAGATCACAATAACAAACAATAATGAACAATGGAGCGCTCGTGCAAATAAGGGAGGTAGACATGAAATACGATTTTGAGGTCCAATGGTTGCTTTCACCAAAAAGATCTACATCACCTTTCCTGTCCAGAATTGGGTTCTAAACGAAATTGCTTCACGTTATGCTTTTAATTTGTTGACGGTTAAGGAGTTACAGCCAAAAAAAGCAAAAAGGCCGTCATTTTTCCAAGATGGCGGCCCTTAAGATGGTTCTACATCAGTAAGCAATCGTAGTGACATTCTTAAACATCCCCAAGTTTGATACGTTTAGTACGAAAAAAAATTGTCTGCAGAACACGAATTAAGTTAAAAATTCGTAGCAAGGCTTACTAATGTGAAAAGAAGAAAGTTGTCTGATTAATATATCACAGAGATAAGAAATATCAGTATTGTTGACAGAATTGTAGACTAGCGACATCATGAGGACAACTGACCCGTCAACATCGTCATTGCTGCAGAAATCTTAGTAAATTTGTCGAATGAAATAAACAAACAGAATTGAAAGAGTAGGCACAAATTAGTTTTTGGTGGTGAAATGCCTGTCAGCAGCATAAAAGTTGCAACAATAAATGCCCTCGCGCGAAGCGAGATGATGCCGAATGAGTGAGCAGCTCAGCTAGTAACATTTAAATAAATCTAACATTCACAGAACTTTTAGGCCTAATTTTTAGCTGCCGTTTTAATTTCGTGATCAGCAACTGCAGAGAATTGCGTTAAAGATTATTCATTAATCATTCATTTACACAACACGGCGTAGAGAGTTCAAGTTACCATAGCAACCGAGGATGGTGATAATTTTAGACGCACCAATAATGCTGCCATTTTAGTGTTGTGTGTGGTGTTGTCCAGAGATAAAACTGACCATGGATCAGCTGGGTCAGACGGGTCAAGTGGATCAAGGGTCAAGACCGTTCACTCACCGACGCAAAATAAATGTACGGGATGAGGGAGGTAGAAATGTTTTTTTTTTTTTGAAATTATGTTATTCTTAATAAAACAAAATCCTTAATTAGAATGTTTCGCAAAGGTCCTAGAAAAAGGTCGTCATAAAGACAATCTGGGGAAAAGGCCTAGAAACGGCTTTTTTTAAAAATTTTTTCCCAAAAAAAAGGGGGGGGGGGGGGGGGGGAGGGTAGCCCCTTTTTATACCGGTTTTTATTACCAACCTTTTTTTAACCATAGGCCTTTCTAGACTTCCTTCCTCCCCAGATTGCCTTTAAATTAATGAATTTTAGAGCATATTTTTTTTGTAAAATTGATTGTACAAATTTTATTTTATTTTATTTTATTTAAAAAAATTACAAATTATTGTAACACTGTGTTGTGTTTATCTAGACACAGGCTAGTGTGTCGCGCCAAGTTAGGCAACACACATCACAACAAACATCACATCAAATCAATTCTCGAGGTTGTAAACCATTGTAGCGCGACGCCATTGCGTCAGTGTCTTATATCTTGAAGCATAGTTTGGTACATTTCAGGTACTTGGGGAAAAATACTAATGCGGTACAAAAGCTTAAATTGTGATGAAATCGTGAGCAATGACCCACCTCACAAAAATTAAGTCGTGTAGGAATGCAGCTAATCTGCTTTCAATGCAAAATCAGACCCTCAATAACGTTGTAAATGTGTTACTAATTACTAGCTAGTCCGCTCATCCCCATGTTAATTTCCATAGGGTGATTATTCATCGATACCGAGATAACGGGAAGGCTTCCAGCTATGGTATTTGACGAATGGGTGCAGTACAATACAAACTGCGTACCTTTTATGGTTTGGAGCGTAACAGCAATGGCGTGGGAGAGCTTTAAGTACGAAAATATTGTTATAACCATTGTTAGGATTGTCGGCACCGTCTCTCATTGGACGGCCAAAGTTCGGACAATGAGAACGTGTATACTGACGTGCGTGCCTAGACACACACTATTGTATCACGATAAATCTAAACATCGTTGCGAAGAAATTGTATTCACGTCCATTTCACGAAAAATAAACCAACTGTAATAACAAAGTCAAAAACTGGTAAAGAAGCCACTAATTTGGAGTCGTTCGGCCCTTTAAAGGAGTACTATCAACACACCAAATTACCTATATAAAACAAATTACAACAAAATTAAAACCAAACCAACAACCTATAAAGAGGTGACTAAGTTGAGAATGGTTCGGCCTACAGGCAAAAGATAGTAGCAAATTGTTGAAAACCAATTTCTTGTAGAAGTGGCACTTTAATACACATCTGCACGGTAGTGCAGTTGAGTCAATACACAATTAAAAAAAAAGGAGTGATATCATATCAAAAAACAAAACTGGTTAAAGGGGCCGCCAAGTTCCGAATGGTTCAGCCCTTCAAAGGAGTGATATCAACACACCAAAACATTCGCCAACTTAAATCGCACCGAATAATACTTTGGACGTTAAATGAAAACTTGAACAGTGCTACTTAGCCCCTTTAACCAGCTTTGGTTTTTGATAGGATTTAGTAAACTGGAGGAAGCCCGTGCTACGCACGGCTGGTGTTAAATGCACCGTTTGCAACAATGATGCGGTTTGGTTGCTCATGTGTATGTCCATGTTTCGCCGAATTAAGTTTCTTCAATTCAGTTTTTAAGCACACTGGCTAAATAACTCATTTCTTCGCATTCCATTAAAAATGTCAATTCCCCCCCCCTCCCCACAGCAATCACACGTTTAACAGTGGAGAGATATGGTCCCGGGTTTTCGTTTTCCCTGGGTGAAAAAACTCTAGGGTTGCAAAAAGGTGGGATGTCAAACTACCAAAGATTAACCCTAGAGGAAACTAAAGTGGAAGTTCAAGTTCATGTGATATTCTAAATCAAAACAAAACTTATTAAGCACTGGAATAGCACTGATTACGTAATCCTTCTCGCTAATTTTTGTGTGGTAAAGGCAACAATACAAATTCTTGTGGTTGTCCTTTCTCTTAGCACATTTTTGTGTCCAGCCTCGCGTCCTTTCTACCGAACAGCATTGTATCGGGTTAACGCTGAGTCATTCAAGTTGGGTTTCGACTGGGTCACCCACTCAAAGGGTCTGAGCATCTAAATTATGGGTAAGATGACCACCCTATTGACTTGGTATGTTTCTGGCAACCAAATGATCGCAACTAAAGTCACAGAATAAAGTAAAAAATGTTTTTTTATTCGTATAAAAAAAGCATTACAAAATAATTGTTTTTAGGACAATATTTCATATTTCTCAGTAAACTCTGCAGCAACGTGAATATCCGTCCGCTTTGATAACGTTATTTAAATTTAGTAGCTACTCTTAGCATTGTGAATCTAAATTTTGTTTTTGTTCTATAAATTGTTGCATTTGATTGAAGCATGACAATAAAGCAATGGATTCACAACATAGAAGCCAGTACCGTAATTAAAGAAGAAGACGGGCTTTATTTAAAACACAATTAAAACAAAATATATTGATAGTGGGTTGAAGACCAAGGTCTTTTAGGAGCCCAGTTACAAAAGGTTTAA
Source organism: Lithobius niger (assembly GCA_023313725.1). NCBI lineage: Eukaryota > Metazoa > Arthropoda > Chilopoda > Lithobiomorpha > Lithobiidae > Lithobius > Lithobius niger. The sequence goes on along the minus strand of JAHWFP010258209.1, from coordinate 13,154 downwards.
TTTTATTTATTTATTTAATAAAAGCCAGTGATACTAATTCAAAAAAGTTGAAGCAGAGACAGGAAAATGTAATGCTCTACCTCTAAAATAAGAAAACCCATAAAAAAAAACTAAATTAACACAATTTTTTAAGTAACACAAATTGTTAAGTGATGCCTCTTTCTGATGTTCGGCTCCAACGTCAATTTATACGTACTTCTTTTCTTTTCTTGTTTCACTAATTTAAAGGTATAAAAGCAACGCTTATGCTGAACATCAGGAACCAGGCTTCACCTAAAACCTGTGTTGGTACAACAGATAACTCAGTTTTATCTTATTTCACTGATTTTAGGGATTTTCCTTTCATATGGAATGTTAGATCCTGCTGTCTATGCTTTAACTCTTGAAATTTTTGCGTCTAACACTACCTGTTTGGCGTAAGATGTGTAAGATACCATTACACTGGCGTCCATCGACGTAAAATGGAATACGATAGAAGGTAATAAATCTATTTCCCCTGTAGTAATGAAAGATTACAAGGTAATTATTCAGGACAAAAGAAAGAAGTCAATCAACTTACGTCGACTTTAATTCATGTCGTTTTAGGACAAAGATGGATACTTGGACATTCAAGCTGAGATGAGTTAGAACGACAATGGGTACATGGTAGTTTCTGCGAAGTCGATATAACATCAACCAAACCCCCTGCCTGTTTATAGGTCCCCATTCAGCTAGCCGAGTTTTCGTCTTCCGGTGCGCGCTCTTTTCAACCAATGATAGGAAAGCTGTTCTAAGAGCGACGTTGAAAATCAGTGATACGTCGATCAGTGAGTGATTGGTGGATTCTCAAAGTGCTTCAACTCTTATGTTGATCAGGTGGTTTGAGATAAAGCGAATTGAAAGTGGCTTTAGATGATTAAAACGTTTTAAAACTTCAATTTCTTAATTTTTCCTTCTTCAGCTATTGTTTTCAAGTAACTTATTAATCATAATGAACATTTTACCCTGCCCCTGCCTTGGGTAGAATTTCACCTAAACTTTTGAAGAGTATTTACCTCGGGGTTATTTTCCCCGAAGCATAGCTCACACATCATTTTTCCCTGGGATATGAAACGGTGAAATACTTTCCCCAGGTATTTCTACTTTATACTTCCCTGAAGGTTCAGCACAAAACCCCAAGGGTTCTACCACTTCGACTTTTCCCTCCCCTTCCGTTTCTTCCCCTGAGCTCATCTTTTTGAAATCCCAGGGTTTTTTTTTACCCAGAGGAAATGAAAACCCCGGACCACATCTCTCCACTGTAACCGAAGTGGACACCAACCCCCACCCCTCACCTCAAAGTTAAATCCCAGGTATTTGTGCACTTGAATATTTTCATACATTTGTTTATTCCTAACAACAGCTGATTATTTTGTCAACCACCATCATCATCATCATCATTATAATTTTAGCTATTTTCGTCAGGTAACATCTGCGAGTCATAATACGAATTTTGCTCCTTTGTGTTTCTCATATGTATTTTCTTGATTCATTCAGTTATTTTTTTTCTATGTTCTGGATCTTTTCACATAGAGTAGCATTTTTTGATAGTTTTGTTTCTTGTTTCTAGTTCCCTGATGTTGTTAGCAAGGGTTTCTTTTTGACATTGTTCGTTAGCAAGTTTGGCTCTTAAAATGTGTTCGTCTTTGCTAGGTTTTTCAAGAAACGACTTGTTTGCGCAATGAAGTAATCAACTGCCCAACAATAGGAAATTAACGACGATTAAAATGCAAAGAAATAAAAGGCCAAATAGGCGGGGTGGCAACGAAAGCAACCGAACTACTGTTGGATCAGAAAACGTAAAGCGCAGTCGAATATATTCGACGTAAAGATGGATCGTGTAGAGGAGAAATTACCACACTGGCAAAGACTGGTTAAAGTTCATGATTATATTTCACAAATCAAACTAACATGGAGAAGTGGGGATATTTACAAAAACGTTAACCGAAAGGTTTGGAGGATTGGAAAGAAGTGAAGGCTGACAACAGCTCAGCCTTGTTTACAATTTATAAACAATATAACATCATTAAACGACACTTAAACTATTCTTGCGGGTTGCCTACGTTACATCACTACGGCAACCAGCTAACTTGATGACGTGGATTTATGTCCAAATCATCATGAGGAGTCCAGCATATAAAGGCGTAGACCCCAGGACTCTTCATGCCCCTGCGTGATTAGGAGCATCTTCGCATCAGTATTTTAACGAAAAGCACTAGTACCTATTAGAGAAAGAGAAACCAAGACAAAGATTATTATGCACTTGGGTTGTAACGGCTTTTGTGCACAAGTCCGCCCAGTTGCGCTCAGTTGGAACGTATTCCAGCTTAATATCTCCATCTGTTATCTTCTCTCTCACAAAATTTCAATATGCTTGGATCTCGAGCGCTCTATTTGTGAGCTGGCATGCTGTATAGCGCTCAATGAGTCTGTACGCACACTGTGGGTGCTTCTCCATCTTCAGAGACCCCAATTTCTTTTAAAAGGGCTCTCATCCAGAACGCTTCACGTGACGCAAGGCATAAAGCCTGGTATTCGGACTCCATGATAGATAACGACACACTCTTCTGTTTTGTCGCCCTCCATAGGACTGGTGTTCCAGCATAATACACCAAAACACCGGAAAAAGATTTGCGATCGTCCGCATTCGGGGCATGACTGGCATCAGCAAAAATCTCAAGTCGTGCAGTTCTTGGATGAAAAGTCAGTCTACGATCGATGGTTCCACGAAGATATCTCAGGATTCTCTTCGCAGCCATCCAGTGCATAGGCCCTGGGTTAGCAGAATGAACTGCCACTGCGTTTACAGCGTATGCAATATCTGGACGGGTTGCTAGTGCCACATACGAAAGGCACCCAACCAATTGTCGATATGGAACACACTTCATTTCCTTTTCTTCTTCCATGGTAAGCACTGTGGTCTTGGCTAAATGTTGACCTGGTAGACATGGTTTGCAACAGGTTTGCAAAATTCCATGTTGAAACGTTTCAGTATGTTTTCTTATATAAGTCTTTTGATGAGCATGCAACACACCTTGCGGTTCACGATTAAATTGTATGCCCAAGAGAAAAGTCAGTGGTCCCAAATATTTTATATCTAATTCAGCGTTCAAGATCTTCCGCAACAATAATCTCATTCGCATTGTTTGCGCTGCGGCCAGTAAATCGTCGACGTACACTGTTAGGAACGCTAGTTCATTGTTATCTTTAATCCAAAACACGCATGCGTCCGAAAGGCAACGATGCATGCCCTGCGCGAGCAGAGCTTCTGTAAGTCTTTTATACCAGCATAAACCGGACTGTTTTAGCCCATAGATTGACCTCACGAGCCGGCATACTTTTGACTCTTGTCCAGGAACAATGAAGCCCTCAGGCTGTTGCATAGCAACGTAACAATCGAGTCGGCCTTGAAGGAATGTTGTAGTCACGTCGTATTGGTCGAGATACCAATTGTTTTGCACTGCTACAGAGATTGCTAGACGTATTGTTGACAATCCGGCTGTTGGACTGTAGCATTCTAAGTAAGTTTCTCCGTGAATTTGTGTGTAGCCTTCGCTACCAGGCGTGCCTTGTATCGATCTATGCCACCTATTGCATTACGTTTTACACAGAATATCCAACGGCACCCAACTATTTGTACTCCTGGTGGCCGTTCTTCCAAACGCCAAGTCTGATTAGCCATACGACTACCATATTCAGCATGTATTTCAGATAACCATTTTTCTGAATCGGGACTTTCTAATGCGTCTTTAAATATTACTGGTATTTTAGGCTCATCTTTAATTGCTGCTATAGCTGCTATTTCATAATCATCATTTTGGAAATTAAACATACATGTATTTATAATGGTGTCTTGTGAAACATTTTCTCCATACAAGCTAGACAAAATATGCATAAAAGAACCGTCAGTTGAATTATTTGCTTTTCCTTCTGCAGCAATTAAGGCTCTATCTGGACCATTTATGGTATTATCCACTGGTGGAATTAACGGCTGTGAGCTTGAAGAAACACTTATTTCTCCCCCTGAAACTGACGTTACTTGTGTAGGTATGGCATTTTTTGCTTTAGACCTTGTAAAATGTTCATGCACAATTTCAATATTTTTCACATTTTTACAACTTTTAGGCATTTTTTTACCCATTTTTCTTACTGAATGGATTGGCTTCCCCTGCGTCACAGGTGCAGCTCTTATAGCTGACCTAGCTCGTAACTCTCCTTCCGATGGCCTGCGGTCCTGTCCAGCATCTTCAACTTGGATTCGGTCATGTGTTGTAATTTTTGGTTGGTCAACTGCAGGCTCATTTACTGTCTGTACTGGTAACTCTTCCTGCTCAGCTGGTAACGTAGCATCCACTCCACTTTCTGAATTGACTTCGTCCAAAACATCAGTATTTTCCCACATTTTCTCCCACAGTTCGTCGAACTCTTGACCTTCCTGCTGATGTAAATGGGTAAAGTTATACTCCGTTTCTAAAAACGTAACGTTTCTTGACACTAAATTACTTTTTTATTTTCCAAATCCCAAAGTCTATAACTACGAGAGACTAGATCATAACCAATCATTACACATTTTCTTCCTCTTGGCTGAAGCTTGTTTCTTTTAGGGGACGGGATGTGCACGAAACAAATACAGCCTATTACTCTTAAATGTTTCACAGTTGGTTTGTCTTTACGTCCTAACCATAATTGTAACGGAGTTACGTTTCTATTTGCGTTATTCGTGCAACGATTTCTCAGATAGGTTGCTGACATTATTAATTCTGCCCACAAATAAGTCGGCAGATTTGCCCCCGTTAGGGTTGCCCTAACTAGGTCCATCAAGGTCCTGTTGGCCCTCTCCGATCGGCCATTTTGCTCGGGGCAGTAAGTATTGGTAGTGGTTTGTCTCACACCCTTCCCTTTAAGAAAAGTGGATACGCTTTCATTTAGGTACTCAGTACCGCAGTCCGATTTTAAGGATTTTAACCTATACCCAGTTTGGTTCTCTGCCATAGTTACAAATTCTTTCAGTTTTTCTGACACTTCGGATTTATATTTTAATATGTAACAAGTCACGAAGCCTGAATAGTCGTCAGTTAGTGTAAGGACGTAGGAATTGCCTCCTAATGACTTTACAGGCATTGCTAACACATCAGTATGAACCAGTTCTAATGGTTCTAGCGCACGTTCATATTTTAGTGCAGGAAATGGCTTTCTCGTAATATTTGCTTGTAGACAGTCATGGCATTGGGGCAATATGTTTCTATTTTTGGACACTGCAAAATCTCTCAATGCTTTTGCTTCACTCATTTTTTGCAACGTTGGTACGGAAATGTGCATAAATCGTCTATGCCATAGTTCTAACTTGCTTTGTACAGTTTGCTTTGCCGGTAATATTTTGCTCATTAAGGCAATTTGACCACGAGAGAAAACGTTCCCCTCGTCTTCGTTAGATATCAAGGGAGCAACCAATGGGCTATCAGCATTTAATGGATTTCCTGTCATTATGTATAGGCCATTTTTCATAAATGCTTTTGCAATTAAGTCTCTACCTTGGTAAACCATATAACACGTTTCATAGAAAACACAGCATCCACTAGTAGTTGCTGATCTGACTGAAAACAAGTTCACCTGCAAGTTTGGGACATAAATGGCATCTTTTAGCACAATCTTATTTTTCCCTGTATCATAGAAAATATTGCCTCTTGAGTGTGGCATAAGTGTTTTATCTTTACTAGCAGATAGGATTGGTGCTCCAGTTATTTTTATACGATTGAATAACCAATTTATATTGCACACCAGATGGTTACTGGCTCCAGAATCCACCACAAATATTTCTTGTAATGTGTTACCTTGTTTGTTGTCCGTAGACGAAAAGAAAGTCCATAGTGCTATACTTGCCATTAAGGCATATACTGCATTTGCCGCTGTTGCAAATAGTCCAGTCGGATTTGGCTTTGGCTGATTACTTAAATTACCACGGTATCCTCCTCTTCGGAAACCTCTACCTCTTCCACGGAAACTTTGATTTCTTCCACGGGAATCTTGACCTCTTCCACGATAACTGTAATCAGAAGATACGGGGGGTGAGGGACACGAACTTTTTTTTATGATTTTTTCCACCGCATCTAAAGCAGATAAGCCCCTTTTGACTTGCTGAATTATTCGATTGTACGTTTACTGCTAGAGCGGTAGAATTAAGTGACTGTGTTAAACCAATAGTTGCTTCATTACGTGAATCCTCAAAGAATAAAAGTTCTTTAACCTTTGCACATGTTATTAGGTTAGCCCCCATAGCTGCAAATCCTATCAAAATGACATCACAACTTCGTGGTAAACCTGCCAGTATAGACCATGCCAAGTGAACATCGGTAATTCCTAAGCCACAATCCGCTAACTCGTATGCACATTCTTCTACTCTACTAATATACGCTGCCATCGTTTCATCAGAGTTTTTAGTTATTGCGTAGAATTTCCTGTGCAAAGCTAAACACCGCAATACGTTGTTTGGTTGGAACGAATCCTTAAGAAATTTCCATAATTGCTTTGGAGTATCAACTGTTTTTGGTATTGAAACACACCCATTTGCAATAAATAGCAACAACGTTCCCATAGCTTTTTGAGAGTTGACTAATTTCTTATTTGCATCTGTTTCTCTACTTTCTCCAGTTACATATGCCCACAATCCCTGGTGCATAAGATAGGCTTTAATCTTTTCTGCCCATTGAATATAATTAGTCCCTTTTAATAAAGGTATAGCTGTCGAACTCGGTATGGAACCAGCCGACGCCATTTTAAAATTCTAAGGATTTCTGACCTTATTTTTACTTTCTTTCTCTATTGTTCTGCATTTTTTTCGTGGCAGTTTAACACGTAAATACCCTGCATATGGGCTGCTATACGAGAATTCTTGATCTCTACATATTTCGTTTACTTATCTGAATTGGCTTCTTCCTTTTTCCACTTCGTTGGAATGACGGGAGTCCTCCTGCATTTTAGATTCCGGGCCAAAATTTCCGTCTTCTAATGTCCATGCCTTTTTCCTTTTACCATGTCTTTAGTTGAAATCGGTTTACGATGGCCATCGTTTTTTTCAGTGGGCCTCTTCCTTCTCCCTACGACGGTATTTCACGCTCTGCTACCACATGTTGGATCAGAAAACGTAAAGCGCAGTGGAATATATTCGACGTAAAGATGGATCGTGTTGAGGAGAAATTACCACACTGGCAAAGACTGGTTAAAGTTCATTATTATATTTCACAAATCAAACTAACATGGCGAAGTGGGAATATTTACAAAAACGGTAACCGAAAGGTTTGGAGGATTGGAAAGAAGTGAAGGCTGACAACAGCTCAGCCTTGTTTACAATTTATAAACAATATAACATCATTAAACGACACTTAAACTATTCTTGCGGGTTGCCTACGTTACATCACTACGGCAACCAGCTAACTTGATGACGTGGATTTATGTCCAAATCATCATGAGGAGTCCGGCATATAAAGGCGTAGACCCCAGGACTCTTCAACTACGTATACCTAACAGTAACTTAAAAGCTGTAAAACTTAAAACGCCAAGAAGTTGGGACGGCGACGAAATCAGCCGCACAAAACTACTGCACAAGCAACTATACGATGTGTTAACCAATGAAAACAACAAACGAAACAAACAACACAATAACTTCAACATCGCTTTATTTCTGCAGATTCTGCCATTTCCAGAGTCGTCTTGTTATTCAACGCTTTCTTCTCTCTAGTAATTAATGCGATTTCAGCAGTTGTCTTCATCAGCGTTTTTTTCACAGAATAGTTGGACGATAGGAGGCAACGAAAGCAACCTAAAAGTGCTTAAAGTGATTGTTAGATTCTTACTTCTTCTTACTGTTGTGGCTTTTGCCTCATCATTGTTTTGTTTTCACTTCTTACTGTTGTGGCTTTTGCCTCATCATTGTTTTGTTTTCACTGACGGAGGTCTTATTGTTGCCGACCACTTTGCAAGGTAGTAATGGTAAACCTCGTGCTCTGCAGTGATTGTTTCTGTCCACTTTGAAACAATTCAGCTCAGCTGTAAAGACCCGTATCGACGAAATAAATAAGCCATTCTATCGTTTCCAGCTGCCGTTTTGAGGCCCTCGAAATTAACAACCCAGCTTAGTTCGATTTAAAACTATCCGTTTAGTTGAATCACGGTTTCTTTCATTTTACCCATCAACAATCAACGGTTTAGACAATAGTTTTGAGTCCATAGCATGTGCACCAAGAATTGTTAGACACCGTAGCAAAGACATAAGTGGCAAGTGTACTTTAGGTTAGGTTAGTTGATAGTTTCTAAGTTTGTAGACGGAGCGCATGACTAAAGGTCTCTAGGCTCTAGTAGATAAAT
>JAHWFP010258208.1:2784-19225 GCA_023313725.1 Lithobius niger | reverse complement strand
GGTGGTAGCAGTGACAACCAGGAAGGCAATGAAGGGGAGTCTCGTCCTGGAGTGTCACAGTTGAAGGGGCGGTCCCGCTAGTGGACGCTCCAGCGTCAGGCACAAACTGGGTCTGGGCCCGAACTACACTTCTCAAATTTGGGGGTCCAGTCCTGATAGGCGAAATATTTTGAGGAAGTTCCTGCATGGTGGTAGCTGCTCCAACAAAGGCTAGGGAAGTTTCTAAAAGTCCAGGAGAAAACTCGTTCTCCAAGAAAGAGAGATCCAGGGAGTCGCCAGGTTCCTTAAACAAGCACTCCACTTCAAAGGCCCGAAATTGGTAGGAACGGAAATTTTCACCAAAACGTGGAAAGGGTAGGTAGCAGGGGTACCGCAAATGGCGACAGTTGATCCCGTTTTGCAGTCCGCATCCGGACCAGTGTCCACGGTAACGAATAGTACGAGTAGCTAACGATTCGGCCGGCAGGTCGTCAATGCGAAGAAAATGAAGTAAACCAGAACTTAAAATAAGCTGCTGGAATAAATTCCTGTGCACATACTCCATCATGGTCTCCCCTCGAAAAGTCCCTGTTAGTAAGGGTTGGCCGGGTTCCTGATGGGTACACAAGTACCCAGTAAAATTGCGGAGGCACATTTGATAATGGTTCATAATTAAATAATACAAGTCACTATGCCGGGAGGTAAGGGTTTCAAACTCACGTAGATCACGAGAAGCACGGTCGGTGGCGTTTCTACGGGAGTTGGGCGACCGTCTCTCAGGGTTACGTTTTGGAGGCATGATGGCACAAAATTCAGGGAAATATTGGCGAGAAGAACAATTCGGAAACCTCGAGCAGAAGTAAATTGCAAAGGCCCAAAAACCCTATTTATCAGAGGGGTAACCTGCAGTGAGGGACCAATCGGGGCAGAGGTCAAAAATGACGTCAAAAAAAATATTTCTTGGGGGGCTCCACTCTGTCTGGGCCGAGTCCGTCAACAAGACCCTCCCCACCCCCTCATCCATGTGTTCCAATAGTCCACCGGTTAAAAACCCACTTGGGAATAGGTTCCGGAAGAAAGAGTGGACAACATGGCCTGAGGGCTGAACAGGTGCTCAGTCGGCAACCTTTGACCTACCCATCGTAGCGGCTCGTCTCTTAACCCCCTCCCCTCCTCTCCGAAAGGAGGAGAAATAGCTTGATTACTCAAGCATGGCGCATCAGCGATAAGAGGGGTTAAAAATGGGTCAGGATGGTCGAACCTTGTTTACGGAAATAAGGAGGACTAAAAACCAACGTTGGCTTCCTTGCATAGTTAAAAAGCAAGAAATATACTAAAATAGTAAATAAATGAATAATATAATTTTGTTTCCTTCAAAATTCAGGGAAATTTTATTGATCAAACACATACATAAAAGTGAAAAAAATTTTTTTTTAAGAAAATAACATTCTTTTACATGTATCTTCCAGGAGTGTAATAAAAGATTGACACAGGGAGGATGGAGTAAAACGAGTTTTGGATGTGAAATTGGACAGAAGAAAAGATTCATATGGTGGGACGAGGAGATGGGAGGGATTCCAGTTACAAAAGGATAAGTCATCAATAATACCAATGACTCTGGAAATATGCCCCAACCCATTCCTTCCCACCCCATACTTATTCATCCAAAGACTAATAAGAGACGTTATGAGTCACCAAAGCATGACCTAATATACATAACCCACACAAAATAATGATTTATTACAAGGGGGAAGCATGAAAGACGGCTCTCCCACAAATCTTTCATAAAAGCAGAAACGCAAGCAGAAGAACTCATACTTTCTGTGTTGTGTATATTTTTCCTAAAGTGTAGGGAGACGGCGCTTTAATGCCTACCTAGCACTCATTTTAAAGTATAGGGAGACGGCGCTTTAATGCCTACCTAGTACTATTTTTGAAAGTGTAGGGAGACGGCGCTTTAATGCCTACCGGACACTATTTTTGAAAGTGTAGGGAGACGGCCACGTAGTGCCTACCTAGCACTCTTCGTTTTATCATGAGGTAATTTAAGGTGTTCACGGCACATGCTGCCTTTGTGGTGACGGGGAGTTGGTATACATCTCTCGGCAGGGAACCCAAAGTTATTTCTGTACTTCGGTACCTATTACTAATGCCATTAATTTTGGACTTACTTTGGTAGGTCACATATAGCTACTCATTAATGGGCACATATTGCTTCATAGTTTTGCGGTGACGGGGAGCTAATTCTACACCTCCCGGCATGGATCCCAAAACATTTTTGTACTCAGCTACCTATTGCAAAACACGATTATTTTAAATTACCCATGATTTATCACACGTAGCTGTTATTAATTTTGTTTCAATCACCGTTTGGGTTACCCTAAATGACGGGTAGCGTATAACAGAGGAAAAGAAATCCTAATAAAGATTTTTTTTGGTGAGACAAACAATTTTGATAAGTTAGGCCTTATTAGTATTTGATTGAGGTGTTTCAATCACTATCTGGATTCATCTTTTGACTCATTGTCTGGCCAACAATCGACTCATTGGTTGGATCGAGAGGGAAAATTTTTTCAAAAATCTTTTCAGTGAGACAAACATTTTCAATGCTAGGCCTAAAGCTAATCATAGGTTTGTTTCGAGTGCTGTTTGACAACCCCGGTTATACTAGGCGTCTAAACAGAAAAGGAATTTTTCAAATTCTTTTTGGCATAACAAACATTCTCTATGGATAGGTTCTTATTATGAAATACTCGGAATTTGACACCTACGGGTAAAAATACCAGTGGAAAAAGGTATTAAGGCGAAACAAAACACGAGTTTTGCCTGTTGCATCTTTCGAGATTTTACAGCCCCCCCCCCCCCGACTAATAGTCATATGGAAGTAAGAGCATAGTAGCCAAGTTGTTTCCCACAGAACAACAGTGGATAACAGAATGTATACAAACTTCTGGGCTAAAATTGAAGTGTATATATGTAAATATAAACTGTAAAATATATATATGTATTTATGTGTATTATATTTAAGTATGATGGTGTACTGATATGTCTCATCATGAATTCTCATTGCAAGGTAGATGTTGGCAATATACATCTCAATTAAGGGAAGAGTCGTGTGTATATAGACTCAAATATGAACAATGTTCAAAAATATGACCGAATAATTATGTCATCATAGAATTTGGGAAAAATCCGAAATAAGGAAATGGGTTGTTCTTGAAAATTAATAAGGGGAATAGAAATCATATCCTCAACGAGAATTCAAGGTGAATCAAAATTGTTGAAAACAAATCTATATTGTTGTTATATTTTTTTTTCCAGCTCCGTAGCACAACATCTGCACGGAGGGATCAAAAACAGAAATGGAAACCGGGCTTTCAGACTGGTCAGGGACCGTTCTGAAATATCATCAGACCCAGGAAAGGAATTGGCTCGGAAGGGGCCTAAAATTCAAAACATCAATTGTAATTTCCTTCAGGAAGTGTATATATATAAATATGATATTAACCTGGGGTATCTTGGGCAAAGAATTCAGACTCACCAGGCTAAATAGGCTAGTAGAAAATATGATATATTTTATAAGAAATCATTCCACGATTTTTTTTATTAAAACATGCGCTCAAAATTCTGGCACGACGTGGAGTTTTATGCATAGACCTTGGCGTGCGGACTTTACCTTACTTTCTTAAGTCTTATACACACAAGGACGTTTTCCTGCGCCCGATCATTTGATAGGCAAATGGGGGGACGATCGGTGAATATAAGGTCTATCCAACTACTACACGGAGTGTACCGACCTTTGCAAATATAAATACCATTAATATTTTAAGGAAGATAGGAAACTGGTGGCAGTTTCCATATCTATTTTTAGTCAGGGACATTGTCATGGATTTTATTTGCATATTATGTTAATAATAATAAGATTAATAATGCTCAATTAATACATATACGAATATTAATATATTCAGTCTTATATTCACAACTAATCAAAATAGCGCATGTTCAGACATGATATTTCTTTAAAGACAGGTGCTAGCTCAAGAGAGCCGAAATATAATTAAAGCCTAAGCCCAGGTGTTGTCGGTCTTCTTTGTAAGATAACCCAGAAGGATTCCACAAATTGTAAGGGCAAGATGATTGGCATATTTATTGGACAGAACACCGAAAACCAATTAAGAACCCTGTTACTTAAATTAGGGAACAGGTAACCTAAATACCAACGGCTTCATATTCCAAGAAGTCCTAAAGCCTGGTTATTTGATTGGCAGCAGTCTTACAGAAAGATCGCTCATGCGAGAAGAAACTTCCGGTCGTAGCAGCTGCTGAGTGACGTGGAATTTAGGTGCCCCAAATAGACTCGGCGGCATGCAACAATAAAGGAATTCCTTTGACAAACAATAGGGGTTTGATTGACAAGCTAAATAATTGGATAGATAAGGATTTAGTATATAAGGAATCCCGTTAAGAGAGGCGGGACAGTTACATTCTAACTGCTCCCTTGTGCGCCTCGAAGTTCACGCCAGTACGCCATCCAATAATCCAGGCCGGAGGAGGGACTGAGGTTACGGCAGGAAGCCAGGTTATCGGGGACACTTCCCCTAATCCACAGCTAAGTACTCTGGCCTCAATTTATAGAACAGCTTAACTGTTCGTATGAATATATCGCTCCTTTTAGATAAGGATTAGAATAATTATTGCTAATCATTGATTTATGATTATTCCACTGGAATGCCAATCACTTGTTTAGTTAATATTGGAATCAATCGGTTGTACAGCATTCTCGTATTTTGGTCGTAGTAACCTAAATTAATGTTCTGACCAGTTCTGGAGCAGATTGCTGTATAATAGCTTGCGCAGTTATTAAAATACTTGGGATAATCAATTGTTGTTTTATTATTGTGTCTCCATATTGAAGTGTCATTTGAATACATACACCACACATAGCTATCCTGATATCATGATATTTCTTGTTATGAACCCAGGCAAATATCATGACAGCAGTGCTTATGTTAAAGCCACTATTTGATTACGATATTGCTTTGCAGGGAGAGGATTGAAGGAAAGGGGGATGAGTGTTACACAAAGAAAAATTGACTGTTGCAGTGAACGATCAGGCAGCACCGAGCAAATACCGGGAAACAACCACGGGTCAAACAAATCCCCGGGCGAAGCTGGGTACGATGCTAGTATTTATAATATGAGAAGAAAAACAAAAAACGAAACAGCAGAAATACACCACAAATAACAATCGGCAGTCAACTAAGGGAAATAAACAGAACAAATGAATGAAGCCTAACCAAAAAAACAATGTATTAGTTCAAAATAGTAGCAAGTGTCATATTTAAAAAAAAAAACTGTTAAAAGAGTTTTTAAAACTGTTAACTGTTATGTCCTGACATAAATCATTGGCATGCACACATGGGGGCATTGGTGTGCACGCAGTGGGGGGGGGGGGGCAGGTGGGGGGGGGGGAGGGGAGTGTTACCTCTGCCGTTTTAGAAAAATACCCTTTTTTCTATTAAAAAAATTAATTTTGACAACAAATTTTTCCCCTGATTTACACAGTTAAAAAAAAAAATCGATGTCTGCAAATTTAACTGCGAGTCTGCGATGCCTGCAAAGACATTCTAACGTAGTGATCTTGAATAGCTGTTTCTGTCCTGCAGTGGACTACAGGCCAAAAAATGTTCATGGAGTAAATCTTTTTTTTTTTTATTTAAATAATGGCGCAAAGAAAAATTTAGGGAACTGGAAACGAAGATACACAACGGAGCCAACATTGTGAACAGGTAAGAATGACAAGTGAGCAGTAATTATGATGAAAAAATTCACGCGCCATGATGAGCCCTGGAGGTCTTTGGTTTGGGCCGTCAGTGCACTAGATCACTATATGGTAATTCGACAATCGCTGCCGACTTGCCGTATGAATTAACACCAGTATACAACAAACTGACTTCAGGTAGTACCTGAACTCCAGACCTCCAACCTGCAACCTCCAACCCGGAACAAACATACACTAGGCAACAACGAAGGTAAAGAAGTCAAAACTCCCGCCTTTGCAATGTCCGTACAATTTTTGAATTAATTTTTTTTTTACCTGGCGCAAGCGTTTTAAATTTGTGTATCTTGCATTAGTTTTTACCTTGCCGTTTTTACATTCTCTTTTTATTTTTTCTTTATTCTTTTACATGCATCTTAACTGCTGCTCTTTCTAGGCTGGCAGTCAGCGATCCCGGCGATCCTTGCCAGACCTGTTGCTCCAGCAACAAAGTGCATAACTGTTCGCAATGTTGTGCTGGAAAGGAAACGGTTAGGCACTTTTTGTTCACTTGACCTCTCTGTGTGGCACAGCCCGTGGCCGAGGCCCAAAGTGACGGGTTGTGGAGACTCTCTTCGAATGGTGCTTGGGTTTTGTTGGGCAACTGGTCATTTCTCTTAAGGTTAGTATAGAGCAGTGACATTTGCCGCCATATTGGCACCAGATTGGCACCAGTATGGGTTTTGGAGGGCATAACTACAAGGTGCATACTATAAGGGGAAATAACCCAATGGCGGACCAGAGTAATGACCTCATTGAAGAAGCTGTTTTTAAAAATGTGTTATGTGTTTTTTTTAATGCTCGGAGTATTGTGCGAAATCTTGGCTGTTTTAAGGATTTAATTAGCAGAAACTTGTATGATCTAATCTTCGTTGTTGAGTCTTGGCTGCATCCAGACTTCACAGATAGTATGCTAGTTGACTCACGTACATATACCGTGCTTCGCCGAGACCGTGGAAGCAGGGGAGGGGGACTTTTGATCTTGCATCGAAAAACTATCCCTGTTGCTGTTGTAAATGTAGCCACTGATATTGAGGGTATGCTGATTTCCCTACCGAGCTACAAGATCTCTATTATTCTTGGCTATCTGCCAAACAGTTATGATGAGGACGCAGTAATTTCACTTTGTGATTTTATTGTAAAATCTGTAAACCCTATGAATTCATGCATCCTCCTTGGAGATTTTAACCTTTGCACTGTTGACTGGAAACAAAATTGGGCTAGCGATCGACACCACAATTTGTTTCTGGAACGTATAGCCCCTTTGGGGCTAATCCAACTTGTGGATGCGCCAACTCGAGGAGAAAATATCTTGGACCTGGTCTTCAGTAATGACGAACGACTTGTCTTTGGCCTTCAGGTCGAAGACCAATTTGGGAATAGTGATCATTGCATTATTTCTTTCTCTTTTAATCCCCTAAATATGGAAACAGACCATGCAAGAAAAAGGGTATTTTTCAAAGAACTGGGTAGATTAAATTTAGAAGATCTTAAGTCTTCACTCTCTGTTGTAAACTGGGAAGAACTAATCTTTTTGGTACATTCAGACATAAACAAGGCTTGGAATTGTTTCCAAGACATCCTACTGGCTTACATAAGGCTACATACCGATAAGCCAAAGCCCAGGAACACTAAGTCGCAGGATCCTCCCATACATCTTATTAAACTCCGCCGACGAAAGCTAGTGTTATGGAAACGACTCAAATCACGTCCATGTGCAGAAACCAAGCTTGAATATAAAAATGTATGTAAACTTTACTCAGATGGCATTGAATCATGGCACAGTTCACGTGAAGTACAGGCTATCCGTGAGGGAAACCATGCTGCCTTATTTAAATTGTACCGTCAGAGGACTTCTATTTCACGCTCAATCCCTCCACTTAAAATTGGAAACCTTTTTCAGACGGAAAATTCCGATAAGGCTGAAACTCTCAGCCGCGTTTTTGCTTTAAACGTCATTGAAGATGATAACACACCTCTGTCGGACTGTGGCACTCCAACACCCCATACTGAAACATGCAATTCAGTCGTTTTCTGTGAATCATTAGTTCTTGCGGCTATAAATAAACTTAAACCAAGCCATTCTCGTGGACCAGATGGTCTTTCTGCTTTTCTACTTAAACAGCTAAAATATGAAATTTACTACCCCCTTACAAAACTATTTCAACTATCCTTTACGCAGGGGAATATCCCGGAAATATGGCGCACTGCACTTGTCACCCCGGTTTTTAAACGTGGATCACCTTCTGACCCGTGTAACTATCGTCCAATCGCCCTAACATGTGTAGCATGTAAAATTATGGAGTCTATTATCCGTGATGTTGTACTGGCATACCTGGGCAAATATTCTATTGTAAATACAGACCAATTTGGCTTTATGCCACAAAGATCTGCAACACACCAGTTGTTGGCAGTCCTCGACCGCTGGACAAGTGCACTTGACATGGGTGTACCATCAGATACCATATATTTTGACTTCAAGAAAGCTTTCGAATCCGTTGTACATCGAAAACTCCTTTTTAAAGCTACCAAATGTGGCATTACAGGCGACCTAGCAAACTGGATCTCAGCTTTTTTACGAAATCGATCACAGCAGGTAAATGTAGAGAATACGTTGTCTTCAAGAGTGTCTGTACCCTGTGGAGTTCCGCAGGGATCTGTCCTTGGCCCCTTGCTTTTTGTAATTTACCTAAATGATCTGAAATTCAGTAACGATCAGACTTTCGGATTTAAATTTGCTGACGATATTAAAATTGGAACGGAAAATTATTATTTATCAAGGTCAGTGGCACTTGATACCGAAATCTGTAATGTTGCCACTTGGTCAAAGACATGGCAATTACCACTCTCGGTTCCTAAATGTTTTACTTTTCATGTTGGTACTCAAAACTCTCGTCCCGACTATTGCCTTGAGCAAACTATCCTGCCAGCAGTTGGAGAAGTCCGTGATCTTGGAATTTGGTTTACCCATAACCTTAAGTCATCACTCCATTGCCGTAAGGTCTGCGCCCTGGCCTTTCAGCGTTCAGCAATTGTAAACAGGTGTTTTACATCGGGCAACAATCGCATAAAGGTTTGGGCTTTCAAAGTATTCGTGCGGCCCCTTCTTGAGTATGCTACCCCAGTTTGGTCCCCTTATCTACTTGGGGATATTGACCTTCTAGAGTCGGTCCAGCGAAAGTTCACGAAGCGATTGCATGGGTTTCGCGATTTAAATTACGTCGATCGCCTTACTAGGACAGGCTTGGATTTACTTGAGCTACGCAGAATTAGATTTGACCTAATTTTAACTTACAAAATCCTGCGAGGACTTACCACTGTATTTCTCCCATTTTTTGATTTGGCACCACGTTCAATAAATACTCGTGGCCATGGTTGGAAGCTCGTTGTCCAGGCGGCACGAACAAATTGCCGCTTAAACTTCTATTCAGTCCGTATTGTCCGTATCTGGAACGCGCTGAGGGCCGAAACTGTGGAACAGTCAACAGTGCAAAGTTTTTGTAGAATGCTTAATATGGAGGACCTTCAGCCCTTCCTGAGATGACCGCTTACGGCGATTTCGTAGAAGCACGGTTGAGGAGCATTGTATTTGATTCTGTTTTAACATTTTGCAATACTAGGAAATTTTTTTCTTCTTTTAAAACTACAAGGCGCCGTATTAGTGGCTCACCGCCCATCTGTTGTCCAACCGCCTAACGGTGGTAAAACTTAATTATATTATATTATATACCCTATCGGGTTTTTGCAGATTGCTCATTAAGGAGCCTCTAAATGGGTTCCTTAAGCGACCAATATAGTTTTTTTTTAAACTTTTTCTTGAATGCTTTGTGTATTATTATTATTATTTTTAATTTTTTATTATCTTAACTAATATTGACAATTGGTTTTGGCCAAGCTTTATACTACGATACATTTATTTTATTATATTATATTTTATCATTTTAAGAAACATCGACAATGGTACCCGGCTTTTCCCCTCACTTGTCCCTCACGTTTGGCGATGCCATCGGGGACCATTGTGTCCCTGGTAGGTCTAACCTTGGTGGTAAGGCATTCGTGACCCCAACCAAATACCATCTACCCTTCCTATGCAGTCGAGCCATCATCTTCGTTTTAAACTTTTAAACTTTTAAACTTTTGCGATTAAAAATTTTTAGTTTTAACATCGGATGGCAGTTAGTGACCACCAGGTCCTTGCCATTCCGGTTGCGTTTGCAACAAACTTACATTATTATATTATATATCAGGATGAAATTGTGGTAAGTTGATTTCAGAGTTTCCACCAGTGATGGCCATTGGATTGAGCAAAGTAGTAAATAGGTGAATTGCCTATAGTATCGAAACGACAGACTTGCCAAAAGCAAACAAGTTTTACAAGTCTCAAGGAAAAGGCCGGACACCGTTTAGTACATTTCCTCTGGTTTTCTGTTTTGGTTATAGCAATGGATTTAATGCATTGGGGGTACCAGGCTTGAAAGTAGTATACGAAAGGACGGCGAATAAAAATTTTTATTAGAAAAGAAGAACAAATTCGTTTGATGCTTAATGTAAGGTTTAACTGGTCCGAAGTCAAAACAGCAAATGAACACAAATAAAATTTCCCGTGCGGTTTCAGACACTGCAGTGTTGCTCTGCTGTTTAGTGCACGTGAAACTTTACTGCTATAATAAAACGTTTCTACCATTTTTACTTTTTGCCACACGACAGATCAGCTAATGATTGGTGCATTTTATTTGGTGAAACAACATCGCTGGAAACTGTTTAAAAACCAGTCCTCTTAGTGTGCTTAGCACAACTCTTCAGTAATTCAGGGTTCGAGCGAGTCCTTGAAAACCTGGAAATGTCCTGAAAAATAATAATGAAATTCCATGCCTGGAAAAGTGCTTGAAAATCTTGAAAAATTATATGTGTATCATCAGTAAGGTGATGAACGGAAAGTAGACGACGTGACTGAAGAACACTGAAAATTTTAGCCAAGAAAGTAGTCAACTGTGAAGCCTTACATTATTCTTCCTTTGTTGGGGCATGAAAATTTTGAATTTTGGGCTCTGGCTTTAAGTGTATTTACGTGTGTAATAGTTGGATACAGCAGCAAGCTTTCACGTGGACTAAACAGTACAGGAACACTGCAGTATCTGAAACCTTACACGAAAGTTTATTTGCGTTCCTTTGCTGTTTTGACTTCGGATCAGTTAAACCTTACATTAAGCATCAAACGAGTTTGTTTTGTTTTCTAATCCGTGCTACTCTGGCGCACCATGCAGTTTAGATTAGCTTGTTTTAATGTTTCGTATCTTTATTAATACCAATTTCTTGAAACTGCATTTTGTTGATTGGCATTCATGCATAATAACAAAGTTTAAAACCATGTAAAACAATTCATCTGGTCGTTTAGAACTCCCTAATACTTGACCTACTTAACCAATTAGAAAAAGGCCTTATGGAAAGGACTCATCTATACTGAATAATACCTGTAAAATGAGCTAAAAACCAGCTTTATAGGACAAATGCTTTGATCTGCAGAGAGCATAGTTGAAACGTGCCGTGCTAACAACAACAAGAACAAGCCGGAAAAGAATACATGGTATCAGTTCACGTCCAGATCTCCGATTTGCTTCGGCGGGTTTTAATGATTATTGTGGTATGCTTGTTGACCAAGTTGAACAAAGGTTAGCCTACATGCCATATTCAATCGAAAGTATTGACAGTGAAGATATTAAGCGTCAAAATTTCGGCTTTAACATGGGAGGTTGAGGTCATTCTTTATAGAAGAGACATGAGAATTGTTCAGAGGCCAAAATTTAGAAAACTGGATGATCTTATGATGGTGGCATATCGTGTGATAATAAGATCTAGAGATTTTTTCTTATATTTCGATTTCCTCAAAATTAGAAATAATTTCTGTTTAAATCCAAACGAAGTAGGAGTTATCTTATTTTCAGCAAACTGGAAAAAAATCGTCATCTTCTCCGGAGTTCCAGTCTTCACCTACTATACAACCACCTTTGAAAACTTCCTATACAAACACGCCTACAATCGCCTTCTAAACTTTAGTCACTAGATTAAACAAAATTACAGATATTATTTTTCTGATTCGTTCTCGTTACTATCCCACTACCACTGTGGATTTTTCCTAGTGCAATATTACAGTATGTTTAATGTCAAATCTAACAACAGTGAGAAACTGGATATAGCTATTTGACAGAAAAATACCACATCATTTTCAGCCCAATAACAATGCTTTCCTTACATCTTCCCATAGGTCACGTAAACAAAATATTTTATTCACTTAATACCATAATACCATACATGCCACATGAGAAGATATGGTTTGCAAATTGAGACTCAGATTTCCCTTTTACCTAACGGTTTCGCGAATTGGCGATATTGCCATCACGCGGACGCAATGCCCAGTAAACGCAACACGACTTAAAGCCTCTTTGTAACTTGCTCAATGTTGGACATGGCAATACAAGGAGGAATGGAGAAGTTAACACTTCTTAATTTCCCTCTGTAATTACATGACTTGGCTGGATATTAGACAACAGCTAGAATCAACCCAGCCCTTGACCGATTAATCTGACCTCATAAGTAACATTGATTCATTGCGAACACAATGAACCAACATTGCTGCACTGAGCAGTTGCCCATTGTGTGAATTGACTTCGACAGTTGACAATGGTTGGAATTCAGCCGACTTGTGGATGTCAGTATACCAATGCAGAAACATTGTCGTTGCCCACCAGTAACTCAAAGCCCTCGCACATCGATTAGGCAATGAACATCTAGAAATTTATTGTTTAGTGTCAGTATATATATACATCTGGTTTAGGCATGGCCTAGGCATCTACTAAGAGCCGGCCACGCTAACCACAGAAGCTAACACCTATGTGAAACACTTGCCACGGAGGCCCTTAGCTTTGTGGTGGTGGTGACAGCGGGAATTGAGCAAAAAACTCAAAACTTGCGTCCATCATCATTACGTGTTGTACTATTGAGGGTTCTATCCAAGATATGATCTAAAACATGTTTTGTATAGCATATATATTTTGAGATGGAAAACCGAATACACACAGTGGGGATATTTTGTCGAAGTACGGAGACCACCACTTGCTTGGAATAAAAGGTGACCCCCAACTGCCTTTTTTTTTTCATTCACTGCAGGTTGAAAAATGAAAGAGAATTCCAAACAACCTAATTTGGGAAAGTAAAAACCCATAGCTACAGTAAATTGAAAGATTGTAGGAAGTGAAAGAGCGCACTAAACAAAATAAATTTGCAAAACTAGTCTGGAAGGAGCTAGTTAATGTTGCAGATTCATTCTTAACTTAGCCCAATTATTTTCTCAAGCTTTTTGGGCTAACTAGTCCACACAATGTTAGGACAAATCAAGTTGTTGCCAGCAAGACAAGGTTTGTTTCCTAAAACAGGACAAGTTCCAAAGTTGTAGTGGGTTAACTATAGGCCCTGCACAGTTATTGCTAAGAAAAAAAGTAAAAATAAAAGTTAGCATCAAATTAAGGTAAACATCAAATGAATTAAACATTTCTAGTGTTAGAAATGGCAGATAGAGGTGACATTTATCTCCGATGTCACGACTCCAAGTAACGTCAAGCCAAACGGTAGCTCACGAACAAGGACCGAGATTAATGGAAGTAGAACTACTGATGTTATCATTGACATCAAGGATGAACAACCGCATTTCGAAGAGTCAGGAGTGGAAGATGCCGATTTGGGCCCGAATTGTTGGACTTCGAAGAGAATGTGTCACCCACCCACCCTGAGGATACAAAATGAATTGCGTGGAGGTCGGTAAATTAGGGAAAATCCACAAACACGCAGATAAAAGCACTTGTTAGACTGATTCCCAGAATTGGAGAGAACCCTGCCTAATGCTGACTCCGTTTCAGGACAGGGTTTTCGAGCAACTCTATGCTTGTCTAAGAATGGAAAGAACTAAGAACAGAACTATCTGCGCGACCCTTAGATTCGTTTCTAGGCGATCATGTGGAATGGAGCAGAGAGCTGATGTGGTGATCGGCTCCAGGAAATGTTTGGTGAACGTGCTGATGCGTAATCGGATTTTTTTCAACAATGTCATAAAAAACGTTTCATGCTGTTAAGAAAAAAACTTATGCGCGCTCTCCCGAGAACCACTTAATTCATTTTTAGCGGCCTTATCAGGCACTCCTTAAAAATCAAATTCGGTAAAACATTTTGGAAAAAAAATTGAAACAAAACTACAGCAGCGCAGTCAAAGTGTGAAACGAAACCAATAAAATGTAAAGAGACAGAACCCACGACTTTATTTGGACTTCAGGTCGTGACAACTTTTGTGGCATCGTCCTGCACCGTCCAGAGATTCTCTGTTGTTTCGTCCACCCTTTAAAACTCATAGTTAAAATGTGCGTTGCTGTGGTTTTGTTACAATTCCAACATGGCTTTGCTGATTTGATTTGATCGTATTTCTGTTACGTGATCAGGGCCGTAGCCAGGAATTTTTTTATACACCCGCACCAGAATTAAAATGATGCGCCTGCCTCCCCCTTCCCCTCAAAAGTGGACTTCGGAAATAGTTTAGGCCTCTCTGTGCTTCTCAAATGTGAGGCCCAGGATGGCGTTTTGTGGTAATTCGAAGTATTTTTTTCTTAATACCGTTTAGAAAAGTAATGGGTTTTGTTTTATGATTACTCGGTTAAAAAACAAATTAATAAACAAAGCAGTAATCAAAATTTTTTAAAATTAACAATCAGCAATTTGTGAGTTACCGTTTCCGTGTTTACAATATAACTCGGCTCCTGAAGCAGTCTTACAAAAAATAAATTAGTCATTTTCATGTCTGGTGTGGAATTTTGTTGAAGTTATAGACATGTATGATTAACTTATACCAAATATGTAAGCTTTGTTCAGGAACAGGCTATTTTTATTTCGCGTACCAACAAAATGCAATCTTCTCAGGCTGCATAACCATGCTCTCGCTCTCATGGCAGATTTCAGCTTTTTACCATTTTTTCATCAAATTCTGAACTTTAGATTTTTCTTTGTTTGGAATTTTACGATTTTTTACAGGATTAGGAGCCAAAATTTGCATAACGTCATCTTTCTTCCCCCATTCCAGGCTGTCTGGCTCACGTGCGCAGGCGCCAGAAACAAAATAGCGTAGCACGGGGCTACCGCAGCTTGGTACAGCACAATGGGAAGGGTATGACCTCACCCTAAATGGCTTTAAGAAAGATGACCTCACAGCATGATTTTTCATTTGAAACCTGTACCACCTTCTTACGTTACGCAGTTCGCTGGAACTACGCTCGAGTTTGTAAACAAAACTCAATAACGTAGTCCATTATACAGACCTCGTCGCACTTCGCGCTCCTCGCCTGAAGAAAACCCCGGCACGTACGGGGCTGCGGGGGTTGCTAGCTACGGCCCTGTACGTGTTGACGATTACTGTTTACTTGATTACGGCAGTGATTTGGTTCCAAAACGTGGCTTTTAAGTGTTTTAGTATTACACCTCAGTTGCATTTTAATGGAAACTATAATTCAGGTGCTTACCGCGGTTTTTGGCACTGAGTTTAAACCATCATATCAGACGTAAAGAATGAGCCAGGCGACTTGCTTGCTTGCTGGCCGGCCGGCTTGCTGGCTGCGGAACGCTCCCAGGATGCAACGCGAGAAGTGAATCACTGTGGAAGGGGGGAGGGATGGATGGAGGTGAACGTGCGACGTATATACAGGAGGTGGTGGAGAGAAGGAAGAATCTTAGTATCTTAGTCGTTTGGGGTAAAGGATGGAAACGTAGCTACAGGGGGGTGGAGCCAGAGGGGGTGGCTCCCCCCCCCCTCATTTTTCTAGTCGGCAAATTCGAGAAAAAATTACACTGTTGTTGCACGCGCACTTTTTCCTTTCACTCCTCTGCCTTCCTTCACGACGTTTGTCACTTACCACCATGTGTCTGCTTCAGAGTGGCCTGTTAGACGAAATGTAAGGTGTTTTATCGATTTTTTTACTCTGATGAAGACACCTCGAGTACACAACCTGGTATCGAAATATTAGTGTTTTATTAGAGTCGATTAGAATCTTATGCGAACGGTTTGTCTGTCTGTCTGTCTGTCTGTGTGTTCGCGCTGTAGCGTTTTAACGAATTATCGAATGCCTGTCAAATTTTTCACACAGATTCTATGGCACAATTCTAGGTCTAAGTTCGAAAATGGATCGATTCCGCCGGGGAAATCTTACACTAGAAATAATCAAAGATTTTTGTTCGCAGCAAACGTACGAGGTTCGTTATTTTTTCTTCAGCCGACTGACGTCATCCATCCACGACCAATTACTGGGAACTATGCAGCCTTCGTCAGCGTCTGATGTCACCACCAACCGATCAATGACTGGCAAATTATAGCACAGATCACTGACGTACGCACGCGGCTCCTCTGATCTAGATTCGTACGAACTGGATAACAAGCTTGTGTAGTCATGTCGGCATGCGAAATTAGCGTAGACTTAGGCTACTTGTTTGGAAAATCGTTCATGACTTTGATGCTTAGTATTTTTTTTTTTTTTTTGGAGGGGGAAGAGAAATATTTAAAACAACTTCTACTGTATGACATTTTTTTTTTTTGTCAGGGGAGGGGAGGGGGGGGGG
>JAHWFP010258204.1:484-11710 GCA_023313725.1 Lithobius niger | reverse complement strand
AAGTATTGATGTTCTTCGTGGCTGTAACAAAGAGTTTGTAAAAAATTTATGTCTCCTAGCTGCCTACACTGTGAAGGAGATCGCTATTGTGCATTAACATGGTGGCAGCCACTCTTTGTGGGCTGTTGTTTTCACTGTTGTTATTGTTAATTGAGTCCTGGTCAGGGTTGACCCTGTAAGAACTTTGGTTTACAGTTCCTTTAAACATAGTGTTGTTTGGTAATGCCTTCACGACACTTCCCCCCCTCCCCCAAAGATTTTGGGTTGAGATTCTCAGTTTACAACTTAGCGATCTTCTTGACGACGCTATGAATTGTGTTAACACTAGTTAACTAAAGACTGGGTTTCAGCCATCTGTTGCCATGGTCTGGATGCTTTTATACATGTAATAAAAACGTAAATTTGCTGGCCCTAATATTTGTTTCTTTGGCCTAAGGAAAAAATACTAATTCTGTCAATTTTTGCACTGTGTCTCACGATGCTGCTGTTGGATCTTGGGATTTCTTCGCCTTTGTAGACAGCCAGTCTTGGGAACCCCACCGCGCCTGCGCGGGCCTCCTATCAAAAGCGGTAGCCACGAGAACTTACCATCTTTTTGTCTCTCTCAATTGTCGATAAGGTGACTCAAGAGGGGAGGTAGGGCAGGCCTTAGGTATAGTATTTTTTCCTTAGGCAAAAGAAACAAATTTTAGCCGGCCTTCATGGGGCTGGCAAATTTACGTTTCTTGTTGCTTGGAAAAAATCCTATACTAGTCAATTTTTGTATTGACAGGCAGACCTCGTCAAAGTTGGTGGCGAGCACCTTATGAGCGAGTTCCCTAGGGTTCCGGAGTCTGGTGTCCCCTGAAGATGGTACCTTCTTGAGCCTCAATGGGAGGATGGTTTTCTCGGAAACCAGGCTCAATTGTGGATGAAGGTGTAAATTACTGATGAATGTGCATTTTTTGCCCTTGGGTTTTCAACGTGACTGTGTCGAATGTTGGGTTGGCCCGGACACATTGAAGATTTAGCAGGTTCACAGTAGTTGCTTTGGTAGTGGTTCAAAATTTCATTGTTGAGATGGTTTCCAGGATTCCAGAATTTTTATTTTTTTTTTGGTTTGCGAGGGCGAAGCCCTAGCGTGGCCCGTGACGTGGAGCTTGCTGGATTAACAGGGAATGAAAGCATGGTGATTCAAGCATGGATGGTTGGGAGTCGGCCGAGAACGGCTGCGGGGCAAAAGGTTTTGCAGTCTTAACCCGAGGAGATGAGAAAAGTGTGGGTGAAGAGAGCGTCGGTCCCCTAGGCGGAGAACGGTGGAGTGCGGACGAAAGCATGGTCTTGAAGAGGTAGCGAGTGGCGTCCTCTTGCGCCCGAAGTTGGAGTCTTTGAGTGAAAGGGAGAGGGGCAACCAATGGGTGTGGTGTAGCTTCGTTGTGGTGTTCATGGGTTCCGTCCAAAAGATTTTCAGTGTTAAATGGACACTTAACTTTCGAAGGGGAAGAGAGCGGGTTGTAGTGTATGAGAGGTTTGGTTGCGAGCCAGTGAGCCACAATGGCAAGCCAGCAATAAATTACAGTAAGTTGAATCTGTGTGCATCCTTGCTTAAATGCAGCGCAAGAGTTTTCAATAAGGTCAGAAAACAAATCACTACATTGGTGACGAAGATGATGAACTCAAACGTTCCAGCAATCCAACCATTTGCGGCACAAGGAGAAAATCAAGGTGAGCGGTGGGAACAATGGCTAAGATCTTTCACGTATTACGCAGCGGCGATCAATGTTGTTCAAAGTGAACAAAAGAAAAATCTTTTGTTACATGTGGCCGGGCAGGATTTGCAGAAGATCTACGAAACTTTTACTTTCACAGACGATACTGGTGCTGCAATTGTGCCAACCTACGATGTATTAGTAACGAAACTAAACACGTATTTCCAGCCGAAACGTAACAAAACTTTTGAGCGTCATGTGTTTCTAAAGGCGAAGCAGAAATCCGATGAAACTTACGATGATTTCGTCATGCGGTTGAGACAACTCGTTTTACACTGCGAATATGGTGCCAAAACTGAAGAGTGCTTAAAAGATCAATTTATTGGGGGATGCATAGATCAAAAGTTGCGCCGCCAACTTTTGCGTCACCCTGAGTACGCGCTTGATGACGTAATCGCAGCAGCGCGGCTCACTGAAATATCAACCAGACAAGCTTCAAAAATGGAGTCAACTGCAAGTGAAAGCACCGCCGACTCGGAGCTGAATTACGTTTCTTCAGGGGCCAGGCCGAAATATGGAAACAACAAAAGAGCGCCGGACAGAAGTAAACAAACAAAAGCAAACAACGCGTGCTACAGATGCGGCCGTGAAGGTCATTACGGTCGACAGTGCGAAATAGCGCGTGGGAAAGCGTGCCGGAAATGCGGGAAAGAGGGACACCTAGCGACAATGTGCAGAACTAAGATG
This sequence comes from Lithobius niger, assembly GCA_023313725.1. Taxonomy (NCBI): domain Eukaryota; kingdom Metazoa; phylum Arthropoda; class Chilopoda; order Lithobiomorpha; family Lithobiidae; genus Lithobius; species Lithobius niger. Next base: position 9,275 of record JAHWFP010258204.1, on the reverse strand, counting down.
CAACACTAAAACCCGGACGATGGTCGATCTAACACAAAAACGGAAGACAAGCAACGCACGCAGCATCGCAAAACAACGAAGTACCAAACCAAACGAGTAAACATGGTTCAACATGAAGATTCCAGCGATGACTCGGACTATGTTTTTGCGCTGGATGGTAGAGACAGTTACCGCGCAACAGCTTTTATTAATAAAAAAATGATTAAGTTTCTTGCAGATACGGGAGCTTCGGTAAACATTCTGACGAAAACGAAGTGGCAAGAACTGAAACTGCACGGCGAAAATCTACAACCAACTAAAGCCAGGGTGTTTTCGTATGGTGCAAAAGAACCACTCAAATTGGAAGGGGAATGGACCGTTTTTACTAGTGTAAATGGGGTTGGTTACAATGTAACTTGTACTTGATGGTGATTATCCTTGTCTGTTGGGAAGAGTGGCATGTGAAAAATTGGGCCTAGTTACTTTTCACCCCAACACTACATGCTTAAATGCAGAAGGTAAGAACGAAAATGTTTTAACAGTTGAATATTCACCAGACGTAGAACAAATAATTGAGAAACATGCCAAATTGTTTAAAGGACTAGGTAAGCTAAAAGATTATGAGTTAAAGGTTGAGGTAAACCCAGATGTCAAACTTGTTGCACAATCCATAAGACGTTTACCATTTCATATTAGGGAAAAGGTTGAACAGGAAATTGAGCGTTTAAAAGCTGCTGACATCATAGAAAAGGTTGAGGGGCCGACTCCACGGCTTAGTGGTAATTATGGTTGTTCCAAAGGCGGATGATACTGTTAGAATCTGTGTTGACATGAGGCATCCTAATGAAGCTATCGCACAACAAAAATATCCGATTCCATTGGTAGACGATGTAATTCAGAAATTAGAGAACGCAACTTGCATTTCTGAATTAGATTTCAACAAAGGTTATCACCAGCTAGCTCTAGCAGTAGAAAGCAGAGTGCTAACAACTTTTACAACCGAATCGGGGGTTTACAGATATAAACGTTTGATTTTTGGTATGAATATAGCAGCCGAAGTTGTCCAGTATCAAATTAGAGAAGTGTTGAAAGATTGTGAGGGTGTAGAAAATATTTCAGACAACACACTGGTATATGGAAAAGATACAGCCGAGCATAATACTAGGTTAAATACAGTACTTAACAAATTAGCTGAGCATAACCTTACTTTGAACAGAGCAAAATGTAAGTTTAATGTAAGCAAATTAGAGTTTATGGGCTACATTGTGTCTTGTAAAGGGGTACACTTAGCAGATAGCAAAGTGAAAGCTGTCATGGAAGCTACTCCACCTAACAATGCAACTGAAGTAAGAAGCTTTCTTGGCCTCGTAAATTTTTGTGCCAAATTTATCCCAAAAGTGGCCGAGCTGACCGAAAACTTGAGGATTTTGACTAAAAAGTCTACAACAAGGCAATGGGACAACGAGCAGCAAAAGGCATTTGATGGCCTAAAGCAAGCAGTAGCTCAGTCGGCAGGATTGGCTATTTTCAGCACAAAACGAGAGACAGAACAGGTTGTCGACGCGAGCCCAATAGGCCTAGGTGGAATTTTGACACAGAAAAGTGATGAGGGGATCTTTCGCCCAGTAGCATTTGCTAGCAAAGCTCTCTCGCCACAAGAGAGAAAATTTTCTCAAACTGAGAAATAGGCGTATGCAGTCATTTGGGCTTGTGAAAAATTTCACTTGTATTTGTACGGTACGCGATTTACAATTTTGACTGATCACAAACCACTTGAAGTGATCTATTCGCCAAATTCAAGGCCGTCAGCGAGAATAGAAAGATGGTCTTTACGATTACTGCCATACAACTTTTCAGTTAGGTATGTAAAAGGTGAAAACAATATAGCAGATTCTTTATCAAGGTTAGTCTGTCCAAGCGAAAACAGTCAACAAGAGGATGACGATTTGCAAACCAAAACCAAAGATTATGTTAACTTTGTAAGTGAACAAGCAGTTCCTAAAGCTATGACTCTGAGCGACGTAGTTGAAGCCACAAAGCATGATGTGGAGCTACAAACTGTTAAATCTAGCTTAATAACAGGTAAATGGCCTGAAACTGTAAGATGTTATGATAAGATCAGGGAAGAGCTTTCATGGGGTAAAGATATTTTACTTAGAGGCACTAGAATTGTAATCCCAAGTAGCCTAAGAAAACAAGTGTTAAGCATTGCACATGAGGCACACCATGGTATTGTAAAAACAAAATCTTTTCTAAGATCAAAAGTATGGTGGCCTAGCGTAGACAGGGATGTAGAACAAATGATACATGACTGTACACCATGTCAGTTGGTAGGCAAGCCGGAGAAACCAGAACCTTTGAAACCGACAAACTGGATTTCGAGCCCATGGCAAAATTTGGCTCTCGATATCTGTGGTCCTTTCAACACGGGCCAATATCTGGTAGTTTTGGCAGATTATTGCACGAAATGGCCTGAAGTAGTATTACTAAAATCTATCACATCCACGTCAATCATTAATTGGTTGGATGTGCTATTCTCAAGGTTTGGCTATCCGTCGATCCTAACGACAGACAATGGTCCCCAATTCACATCGTTGGAATTCAAGGAGTACCTGAAGAACAACGGCATAAAGCACAGAAAAGTAACACCGTACTGGCCACAAGCCAACGGCCAAATCGAACGCATGAACAAAGTGTTCCTGAAGTCTTTCAGAACGGCGTATGTAGAAGGCAAACCCTTACAAAAAGCCTTGCTTGAGTTTTTGCGTATGTATCGCTCAACTCCCCATTGTTCGACACAGTTTTCGCCATCTGAGCTGCTTTTAACTTTTCATGTAAAAACCAAGCTACCTTGTTTAGACGGGACACCCGAAAATCCCGACATTTAGTTAGGCGTAACAAATGACAGGGCAAGAAAAGACGTCGAGAAAGCTCGTGTAGACAAAGCTAGGGGTGCTGTTGAGTCAGCCATATCATCTGGCGATCTAGTGTTTGTAAGACAACAACGCAGACATAAGTTGATGTCGACATTCGAAACGCTTCCTTATGAAGTCATTGAAAAGAAAGGTAATTCCTTGCTTTTGGAAAAAAGAGATGGGAAGATTGTATGTAGAAATGTAGAGCATGTTAGGAAGTGTTTTGTCAATCCTAATAATAAGTTTGGAGCTGAACTGTACAGCAATGTAAGTGACAGTGATGATGACGATGTAACTGTGCATGCAAAATGAAAATCAACCTGTATACTTACCTGTTCCAGAAATAACAAACCGCCCACGGAGGGTCACTAGACCCCCTTCTTATTTGCGAGATTATACAACTTAAAAAAAAAAAGGGCAATGCAGTGTATGAGCTTTTGTAGCGCCACCTGGTGACGCGAACCGGAAGTGTAAGGTAAGAGAGGTTTGGTTGCGAGCCAGCAATAAATTACAGTAAGTTGAATCTGTGTGCATCCTTGCTTAAAAGCAGCGCAAGAGTTTTCAATAAGGTCAGAAAACAAATCACTACACGGGTGACATCGGTCGAGATGGGGGCTCACAAGGTTAAAGCCATATCATCTTCGGACGAAAGCGAGGATTGGCGTGGAGGGAGCTACCAATGAGCTTGAAGTTTGATAACGGGGAGATGCATAGCTTTCACCCATTGATTTCTCTGGAATGTGGATGGTCCTGAGAGCCTTATGCAGAAGCTGCGATGTTGACAGACGAAAAACCCAATGGAGTCGTGATTTGAACGCTGTGGAACGGGGGGTTCCAGAGCGTCACATCCCGGAGGGAGGTCAGGTGGTGGAACAATTGACAGGGTTCGTGCAGCACAGCAGTTTTGTTTTGCAAGTATTTTCCAGTATATTTTGATTACAGTTTTCCAGTACATTTTAAAGGCACATAAATCCCTCCGTTCTGGCCGCTTTACTCTGCGTCACCTACGCTAAAATATAGTTCAAACGACCGCAGCGCGCATTGCTCTACGACACTAGTCATACTCATTTCGGGGCCGCTGCAACGTGACACATCGTACGACCAAGTCGCAAACTTGAGCGAAGGATTAATTATCCTTCCTCCAGGGCCGCGGCTTGCCAGTGATGTGGCGGGAGTTATATACCGCTCGGACCGAGCCGTTTGAAACAAGCCTAATAACATTCACGCGCCACTACTGACATCAGCATCGTACCCTTAGACCAGCAAATGAAAGGTAAATCAGTTTATATAAAACTATTTCCGGTAATGTATCGAGTGAAACTGTTAAAATATACCAGAGGGAGTTATGTGCCTTTAACATGTACAGCAAGTGTTAATAATTACAATAAATTTGTTTTAATTGCAGGAGAAAACCGTTAGTTTTAGCTCGAGTTAAACATTCAAGCATTTTCCAATATAAAAATTAAATTTCAAGTATATTCAAATATTTCCCAGTATAGGCATTTGTTTTCAAGCATTTTTCAAAATTTCCAGTATCTGTACGAACCCAGGATCGAGGAGAGCTGAAATGACTTCGGACGAAAACAGGTGTGTGGAGACGGAAGAATAGATGTTCTATAGCATCACGAATGCCGGGATCCATCTGGATTGAAGTTTCAGAGTCCTCGGACGAAAGGACAACCGAGGGGGAGAGACGTCTTTGGAGATGGGGCGACGTAGAACAGCAGGACAGGGTCACGGTGTCGCCGAACGAAAGCTGCAATGAAGGCGAGGCAGGTTTAAGTGGGTTAAAAAACCAGAACAACCGGGTAGGGGTAGGAATCCATCCAAGTCCGAGCTTTCGGACGGTTGGTTAGTCCCAGGGACTCTCGAGAAAGGAGCCGCATTGTCGTCGACATCAATTTTCGGAAGCTGGCCAGGCACTGGAAAAGAAAAATTCCTAGTTGAACGGCAGGTGGTTTCATCCGAATCCGTGCTTTCAGACGGTGGGTCAGTCCCGGGGTCCACGAGAGAGGAGCCACGTTGTCTTCCAGGTCGGTTGTAGGAAGCCAGCCAGTCACAGGAAGAAAAGTTCTGAGTAGTGACTTTCGGACGATGGATTAGACCCAGGAGTCAACGGGAAGATCCACGGTGACTTAAACCTTTCAGTTAGTCATCCAACCAAAGCCGGTGAAGATTCTAACAGAGGCGGGTCGTACGGTGGCGAGATGGTTGGTGTGGCAAGATCCAAAGCAGAAGCTGGCGGTTGTATTGGAGGGAGCGACGACAGAGACCGGTGGAGTTGACGAAGTAGGCAAGGTCGAGCTGTGAATGCACGATGTCTTCGGCATGATGAAAGGCTTCCCGTGGAAGAATCCTAATTCCGAATGAAAGTGCAGTGCTAGGTGAGCATCAGTCACGAACGAGACAGGATGACGACGTTCCGTCTAGATTAGGATGTCATTCTTGATTTACCGCCCGATGTGTGGGTGTTAACCACAGTCGTGACCATTGTTGTTAGAAAGATTTTCGCTCAGAACGTGGTGTTAATAATGCCAGGAATGAGACCAACAGAAGAGATGAGACAATCCCTGTCGGGAGCGGCGTCACTCCAACATTCGATCAAATTTGTCACGAATGCGGTGAGCAGAAGAGACGAGGCAATTCTGGTCAGGAAAAGTTTCATTCAGACATGGGATAAATTATGCCACGAATGAGACGACCCGAAGAGACAAGATAGTCGTTGTCTGGAAGAGCTTCGCTCAAACGTGGGATCAACTATACCACGAATGCGACGAGTGGAAGAGACGCGACAACTCTTGCCTGGAAGAGTTTCGCCCAAACGTGGGATCAATTCGGTCACGAAGGAGACGAGCAGAAGAGACAAGACAATCCAAGTCTGGTAGAGCTTCACTCAAAACGTGGGATGAATTGTGCCACGAATGAGACGGCAGAAGAGACGAGACAGTCGTAGTCTGGAAGAGCCTCACTCAAACGTGGGATCAATTATGCCACGAATGATATATAAGCAGAAGAGACGAGACAGTCCTTGTCTGGAAGAGCATCACTCAAACGTGGGGTCAATTATGCCACGAATGATACATAAGCAGAAGAGACGAGACCGTCCTTATCTGGAAGGCCGAAGAGCAGTGTAAGTAGTAAAACAGGTTACGGTATTCATCGTTATCGGAATCAACCGGGAACGAAAGAAGACCAGCATGGAAACTTCCAACCATGGCCGGAACGGGACAGCGGAGGGGCCGCGAGCTGTCAGGCGCCGACAGTAGCCGGTCGGGGACGAGAAGGGATGGCGCAACTAGTGGCGGCGGAGATACAAGCGCAGACGGCCACGCCGGTGGAAAGGGAATGGGCGACGATGACCACTTTCTCTTCAGCCGAACGAAAGGACAGGTGGGATGACTGGAAGCAGCGGAGTACAAGCGCAGACGGCAACACCGGCGGAGAGTGCATGGTGGGTCAACCCCGGGAACCAACGGGGAAGGGACCACGGTGATTTCATCCTCTTCAGCCGAACGAAAGAACGAAAGAACAGGTGAGACGACCGGGAGCGGCGGAGTACAAGCGCAGACAGCTATGCGGACGGAGATCGGAGTGTGGGTCATCCCCGGGAACCAACGGGGAAGGGGCAACGGTGACTTCATCCTCTTCAGCCGAACGAAAGGATTGGTGGGACGACCAGGAGCGGAGGCTTGAGGGCATCGCGTCACGAAGCGGGAGGCAACTGCAAACCCAGCCGCGAGGCGAGTCGCAGACAGCAGAGTCAACGTAGCACCAAACGGAAGTGAAAACAGCAGCTGCAAACCAATCAGAAGTAGTTGATACAGACCGGAACTGGAAATGAAAGCAGCGGAGAGCATCAAGAGCGACAGACTCAGGCGATCCCGAGCCTGGCTGGCTACAAGAGCGAAGAAATCTCAAGACACAACAGCAGCATCGTGAAACACAATGCAAAAATTGACAGGTATAGGATTTTTCCTAAGCAACAAGAAACTCTAATTTATTGAACTTGTTGAACATCAATGGAGACGATCCAAGATGAAGAGCGTTTTCGAGGCAGAAAACACCACTCAGTACGTTTATGGTTTATTTTTGTGCCTTGTTATTAAACTGCTAGTACAGAAGAATTCAATGAACCTTCTGGCTTTAACATACTCCTAGTTTAAGTTTAACTCGCATGTTTAACATCTCAATGCTCTGTAGTCATGTTTGTGGTCACTGGTGGACTCAAATTGCCGATGTTTACTTCTTGAATATATCCATTATTTATTAGGATAAAATGATTGGACCTTTCAATACTTGCAAATTTTTGGTGGTAAAAAATTCCTACAAAACATCTTCACCAAGCTCACAATGAAGATAAGTGTAAATCGAATTAGACATATTGTCTCTGAAAATGTTGTATATTTTCATCGTAAAGAATTACATCATTTATTCCTTCCACCTTCCGCAGTAAAGAGTCCAGAATAAAATTATCAAGCAACTACATCAAATAAATGGAAAAAGTCCATTTCCTAGTTTTATTCTGGATTCTTGCCTGAGGTAGTTGGAAGGAATTTTTTACCACCGAAAATTCGCAAGTATTGAACATTTACTTGATAATTTGGTTTTGCGTAACGGCAGACTAATGATTTCAACAAACCAAAGTAACAATCTCGAACTCTCAATCTTTACAATCGCCAACATTAGCATGGCTGGACATAGTAGAATGGATTCACGGGCAAGCCAATGAGAAGGCCAGATTCACGTGGCTCCAACCAATGGAAGCCAGGTCGCGTGTGTGGAGCAAGGCAGGATACCCGCGCTGCTAAGTCTTACATCTGTTCGCCGAGCTAGGAGCAGGGCAGGAGCCCAAGCGAACCCCTGCCAAGTGCTCTCCTACAGGTTCCTATTAACTAATTCAAGTCGTCAGTGCAAACTGTTTGTTTTAAAACATTTTAAGAGGCCACCTTGTCCTTTTGACTATAGGATCTTATTTGTGAGTGTTCTGTGCACTGCTGGACAAAACTTGGGAACCTCAGTGCTGTGGTTGGCTTTACATTTGGTTCCATGGTCAACCGTTATCTGTTGCGCATATTTCAATGGAGAGAAATTTACGTGCTGAGAAGAATGTAGTAAGACTGATTGGCAACCAGATATTCCATTTTGTTCACAACTAGACAAATTAGGGCTGGGATCGGCTACACGGTTAACCGGAAACCGTTCCACGTTCGGTTACACGGATTATAAAACCCTTATCCGAAAAACGTTTAATGCGGGCACCATTCAAAACCCGCGGTGAACGAGCCAAAAATACCTAAGTGGCATCATTTAGGCCTACTAATCCAAACACTCAAAATCAGTGAAAGTAGAAAACCGGGGTGGGTAGGGGGCAGCTTATTTACAAATAATTCGCGTGGGATTGTTGTCCCATCGAAGCTGCTTACTTTCTTTGAAACAAACTGCTGATCGTCAACGCGTACACGAAGCAGTTAAATACAAGCTGGCCATCACTGCCCTCCCCGCGTCGTGGAGAAGTGGACTCGTCTATACCTAGCGCGAGCGGCAGGGAAGCAGCGTCATACCACGTAAACGAAATGCGTTGCTACCCAAAAACACAGACATGCTAATTTTTCTGGCTCATATATTTGAAATGAATGGAACATTAATAACAAAAACGTTGTGTTAGATTTTGTTTTGTCTTTGGCCTACATTGTCGTAGATAGGCCTAAGCCATTGTGTAGATATTTTAAAGCTACATAAAGTCAAAGTTCTTGATAAAGTAAATACTTAAATCAATCAAGTTCAACTTTCTTCTAGTTTAAATCCCAAAATGCAACATGTAGTCAATAATTGTTCTTGTCTTACCAAGGCCTAAATCATATTTTTTTCAGCTTGTTTTTTAATAATATATTACGCAG
>JAHWFP010258199.1:0-21440 GCA_023313725.1 Lithobius niger | reverse complement strand
CAAGATGGCGGATGCAGTTGTCTGGAGCTGTGTTGCTGGGGTGTTTTTATTCGTGTTTGTTCAATTTTATGTGACCAAGGCAGCAATAGTCTGCCGAAAATTATTAAAGCAGTGTATTTAGATGAACTTGTGGTTTTTCCAATGTGACCAGGAACATATCTCTAAAAAATTTTACGTCCATACAACCACAATTTGGTTTGTTTATTTAAAAAAACTCGTAAAGTCGTAAAGTCAAATGTACTTTATTTTTTTAAACTAAATTAAACAAAATATAACAAAGGGGACGGGATATCGTCTAAACCTAACAGATGTAGCAAAGGACACATAGTGTGTGTTAATGTGTTAATACACAGTTGTCTGCTTACCTCTGTTAACAAATTATTTTGCTTGCCCGTAACGTATATAAAGTTTATTCCCTATTCTTCTTTAAAAATCATGACGGAACAATATGAAAAAGGAGTTGCATTTTCGTGCAAAAATTGTTTCCTAGAATTCACCTCGAAAGCAGAAATTCAAACACATTCTAAAATGTGTAAAATACGCCACATTGGAAAGTTTAAAATAACTGCAACGTATTATTACATATGTAGGAAGTATTTTGATCCAGACATGACACGATCGATCATCCACCACATCATTCGACACGGTCATATTCAGCTCTATGATGAACAATGATACTCCAAAAGGAAAAAAAATATTACATTTTTAGGAATCTATTTATTTATGAATGCTGATATTATCCGTCCAGCTATTATACTTGGGGTCGTACCCCTTCCATTTAACGAAATAAAGCATTTTCCCATCTTTATCTTTCTTACTGCATAGCACTTCTTCCACTAAAAACAAATCTGGAACTAGGGTTTTTTGAATTACCTGCTCTTAGAAATCACACAGCACCGCTTCACCAGACTCATAATTTTAAAAATAAGTAACTGGTTCGGTTTTTTGCACTTTGCGAACCGTGAAAATTTCCTTAGTAAAACTTTGCAAATACCCTGTATCAAAAATTTTCTTAAGTTTAGAAATTCTGACTTTTATTTCCTATAGCAAACTTAGGCTTTTTCGATGATTGTTGTAACTTAATTCTTAGGAATGATTTGTGATGTCTAGTTTCTTCCCTCGGTTTTAGCTTAGTTGCAGAGTGAACTGTGTCATGGTACAGTGAAACTAGCTCAGCGATAATGTGTATCCACTGGTATGTCCCCTGCTTGGTCAATCGTTTACACATTTGAGTTTTTAGCATTCTGTTGAAACGTTCTACAACACTCACTTTCTTCTCAGAGTGGGTAGAGCACGTGTTGATGTTGTGACGCTTAAGGAGTGCTTTGAAGTCTTTATTGTAGAATTCACTACCTAAATCTACTTGTAAATTTGTAAGGGGTGTAGTTCCTTCAAGTATCTTATAAAAACCTTTTGTAACATTTATACTGGATTTAAGCTTAAGAGCACAAGCTAACTTGGACTTAATATTAATGCAGGTCATTAGGTAGCTAAACCCTTTGTTTATGGTAGCATATGGCATCATTTCCACAAAGGCTGCCTCACATATATCGTTCAGGCTCAGCAAAATCACTTTCCGTTTTGGAAAGTGTTTCAGCATCGGTTTGTGGAGTCTGTTTATGAGTTGATCCATTTCGTTTTTTTTCCCACCAATTCCTAAGTTGAGTTTTGTCCCCCCCCCTGACTTTTTTGACGATCGGCATGGCTAATTTTTCTCTCCAACTGAGAGTAGGATCCTTACTTTCTTTTCGAGCTTTAGTTATAAGAATTTCGTTGGTAACGTGCCGTTCGTTTTCATCCGAGCACTTTGAGTAAGCGATATCGTGTTCTTTGCATGCTTCTTCCAGTTTTTTTATTCCAGGGTCTCCCTCTAGCTAATTTCTCGTTTAGTTTGGTTCCGGGCCACAGTATTGATATCCAGGTAAATGTACTTCAACCAGTAAATGGTCTATGATTTTATTTACGATTCCTTTCCCAGATTTGACAAAAGAAGCTTTTTTGGTCCCACACACGTCACAGAACACAGAACAGGTCGTCCTCTAAGCTCGCTCCAAATCTTTTGCACAAGAAGAAGTACATTGTCCACTACTGGAATTTGAAATTTTACTGCTGTCTCGGATTAGTTCTTTGCCACATTAGAATGATCTTGGCTTTCAACCAGAAACATTGGATGGAAAACTATGTAGATTTCAATACCGCTAAAAGACAACAATCAACCACTCCATTCGAAATGACTACTTTAAGCGAATAAATAATCAGGCTTTTGGCAAGACTTTGGAAAACGAACAGAATAGCTCTCTGTGAAATTGTGCACCTATGCTAAGAGAGCTGTAAAAAACACGTATCAACATCATGCGTATTCTTCAGGCTCTTGAATGAAAACTTGGTGCAGATTAACCGTCGAGCTCGAAACGTTTACTGCGACCTGCCCACGTACTCAGGATTCAGCATTCTAGAACTATCAAAATTGTTCTGTTCGAGTTCCAGAAGCGTTTGCTGCGACCTTCTCACATACTCAGGATTCAGCAATCTAAACTATCAAAATTGTTCATGTTCAAGTTTCATTACGAGTACATTCGACCCAAGTACGGTGATCGGGCCAGGCTCCTATTTACAGATACCGACAGCCTGTGTTAAGCTTGAAACAGAAGATGTATACGAGGTCATGCTTCGGAATCGACAGCACTTCAACATGAGTAAGTATCCCCGCAATAACTGATTTTTCGGTGATGTGAACAAATTAGTTCTACATAAAATGAAGGACGAGATGGAGGGTGTCCCATCCTAGGATTCGTTGGGTTACGGTCGAAAATGTACGCAATAAAATCTCTCAAAACGGAAACTAAGAAACGCTAAGGGGATTCAAAAAGCGTTCGTGAAAAAACACGTGAACTTCGAGCACTACGAATCACTTTTAAAAACACTGACATGTACAGCTTAGGGAGTTTGGACAACAATTTCTAACGTGGGACATGAACTGACTACCGTTAAGGTTTCAAAATCTCTCCTATTGGCATAGTACGATAAACGCTTTATCTTGGATAATGGTATGAATACTTTAGCTATCGTTCACATCGATTCAGGCACTTGGAAAGAATACAAAGACGATTTTGATTCAGAGGGTAGATATTTTGAGCGATAAGGAGGAGAAAGCGCTTGTATCGTTTCAAATGAGAGAAAATTATGAATTGAACGATGCAAAAACAGCCGAGGATAGGCAGAAAGTGGCGCAGTTAACCATCCTATTAGAGAACCGTATGAGAAAGTTGTAGGATTCTGTCATTTGGGAGAATGAGAAAAAAGTTAGGCAGAGAATGTTGGAAACGGAAATATGGGCTGCGATGTGCTCAGCGGAGAAAAAAGCTAGATTAGAGAAGAAAGCTATTAGTATGATAAAGAGTCTCGAGCGGAAAACGAAAGAGCGGATGAAAGTTAGACTAGAAAAACAAACCTCTAGAAGGAAAAAAGTCTCACGCTCAAAAAACAAAAAGAATTTGTAAAGTCAATATTGATGAAACATGGATGTTTCAAATAAAAATTCCAACCCAGTCATAAAATATACTATTATTTTTTAAACTAAATTAAACAAAAAATAACCAAGGGGGACAGGGTATCGTCTAAACCTAAAAGATGTAGAAAAAGACACGTACTGTGTGTTAATGTGTTAACACTTGAGTTAATATGTTATCACGCACATGGATCCGAGCACAAAATATCAAGTTGCCCGCCCACTTCTGTTAACAAATTATGTTTCTTGCCCGGAACATGTATAAAGAGGTTGATTCCCTATTCTTCTTCAAAAATCATGGCAGAACAATATGACAAATACGTTGCATTTTCGTGCAAAATTTGTTTGCTAGAATTCACCTCAAAAGCAGAAATTTAAACACATTTTAAAATTTGTAAAATACGCCACATTGGAAAATTTAAAATTACTGCGACGTATTGTTACGTAAGTAGTAAGTATTTTGATCCAAACGTGTAACGATTGATCAACCATTACATCATTCGACACAGTCTCATTCAGCTCAATGATGAATAATGATAGTCCAAAAGAAAAAAAATTATTACGTTTTTCAGGAATCTATTTATTTAAAACTACTGATATTATCCATCCAGCTATTATACTTGGGGTCGTACCCCTTCCATTTAATGAAATAAAGCATTTTCCCATCCTTATCTTTCTTACTGGGTAGCACTTCTTCCACTAAAACAAATCAGGGATGACGGTTTTTTGAATTACCTGCTCTTAGAAAGCATCCAGCACCGCGTCACCAGAATCATCTTTTAAAAGATAAGTAACTGGTTCGGTTTTTTGCACTTTACGAACCGTGAAAACTTCCTTAGTAAAATTTTGCAAATACCCTTCATCAAAAATTTTCTTAAGTTTAGAAATTCTGACCTATATTTCCTACAGCAAACTTGGGCTTTTTCGGTGATTGTTGTAACTTAATTCTTAGCAATGATTCGTGATGTCTAGTTTCTTCCCTTGGTTTTAGTTTAGTTACAGAGTGAACTGTGTCATGGTACCGTGAAACTAGCTCGTCGATAATGTGTATCCACTGGTACGTCCCCTGCTAGGTGAATCGTTTACATATTTGAGTTTTCAGCGTTCTGTTGAAACTTACTACAACACTCGCTTTCTTCTCAGAGTGGGTAGAGTATGTGTTGATGTTGTAATGCTTAAGGAGTACTTTGAAGTCTTTATTGTAGAATTCACTACCTAATTCTAATTGTAAATTTGTATGGGGTGTTATTCCTTCAAGTATCTTATTAAATCCTTTTGTAACATTTATACTGGATTTAAACTTAAGAGCACAAGCTAACTTGGACTCGACATTAATGCAGGTCATTAGGTAGCTAAACCCTTTGTTTCTGTTAGCATATTGCATAATTTCCACAAAGGCCGCCTCACATATATCGTTCAGGGTCAGCACAATCACTTTCCGTTTTGGAAAGTGTTTCCACATCGGTTTGTGGAGTCCATTTACGAGTTGATCCATTTCGTTTTTTCCCCACCAATTCCTAACTTGAGTTTTGTCTCCCTGATATTTTTGAACATCGCCACGGCTAATTTTTCTCTCCAACTGAGAGTAGGATCCTTACTTTGTTTTCGAGCTTCAGTTATAAGAATTTTGTTGGCAACGTGCTGTTCATTTTAATCTGAGCACTTCGAGTAATTGATATTATGTTCTTTGCATGCTTCAAGCGGTTTATTTATACCAGGGTCCCGTCTAGCTAATTTCTCGTTTACTTTGGATCCGGGCCGCTATATTGATGTCCAGGTAAATGTACTTCAACCAGTAAATGGTCTATGATTTTATTTACGATTCCTTTCCCAAATTTGACAAAAGAAACGTTTTTGGTCCCACACATGTCACAGAACACAGAGCAGGTCGTCTTCTAAGCTCGCTCCAAATCTTTTGCATAACTAGAAGTACATTGTCCACTACTGGAATTTAAAATTTTACTGCTGTCTTGGATTAGTTCTTTGCCACATTAGAAGGTTCTTGGCTTTCAACCAGAAACATTGGATGGAAAACTATATAGATTTCAATACTGCTAAAAGACAACAATCAATCACTCCGTTCGAAAAGGAGTACTTTAAGCATTTACATAATTATAGTTTTTGGCAAGACTTTGGAAAACAAACACAATAGCTATCCATAAAATTGTGCACCAATGCTAAGAGAGCTGTAAAATACTCCACCCAACATCGAGTTGATTCTTTCAGGATCTTGAACGAAAACTTGATGCAGATTAACCGTCGAGCTCGAAGCGTTTGCTGCGACCCGCCCACGTACTCAGGATTGACCATTCTAGAACTATCAAAATTGTTCATGTTATTGTTCCATTACGAGTATATTCGACCCAAGTACGGTGATCGGGCCATGCTCCTATTTACAGATACTGACAGCCTGCGTTACGATTGAAACAGAAGATGTGTACGAGGACATGCTTTGGAACCGACAGCACTTCAACACAAGTAATTATCCCCGTAATAACTGATTTTTCTCCGATTTGAACAAATTAGTTCTAGGTAAAATGAAGGACGAAATGTAGGGTTTCCCCATCCTAGGATTCGTAGGGTTACGGTCGAAAATGTACGCGACAAAATCTCTCAAAACAGAAACTTAAAAAAAGCTAAGGGAATTCAAAATGCGTTCGTGAAAAAACAGTTGAACTTCGAGCGCTACGAATCAGTTTTTAAAACGCCAACATGCATGGCTAAGGGAGTTTGAACAACAATTTCTAGCATGGGACACGAAGTGAGCATCGTTAAGTTTTCAAAATCCCTCCTATTGGCGTAGTACGATAAACGCTTTATCTTGGATAACGGTATGGATACATTAGCTATTGGTCACATCGATTCGGGCACTTGCAAAAAAATACAAAGACGATTTTGATTCTGAGGGTAGATATTTTAAGCGATAAGGAGGAGAAAGCGCTTGTAACGTTTCGTTTCAAATGAGAGAAAACGATGAATTAAACGATGCAAAAAAAGCCGCAGAGAGAGAGAAAGTGGCACAGTGAACCATCATATTAGAGAACCGTTTGAGAAAGTTGAAGGATTCTGTCATTTGGGATAATGAGAGAAACGTTAGGCAGAGAATATAGGAAAGGGAAAGATGGGCTGCGATGTGCTCAGATGAGAAAAAGGCTAGGTTATAGAAGAAAGCTATTAATATGAAAAAGAGTCTCGAACGGGAGACGGAAGAGTCATGAAAGTTAGACTGGAAAAACCAGCCTCTTGAAGGAAAAATAGTCGCATGCTCAATAAATAAAAGAACTCTTAGAGTCAAGATTAATGAAACTTGGTTGTTTCAAATAAAAATCCCAAACAGGCCATAAAATATACTATATTTTTCAAAACTAAATTAAACAAAATACAACAAAGGGGACGGAGTATCGCCTAAACCTAACAGATGTAGCAAAAGACAATGTGTTACCACTTGAGTTAATGTGTTATCACACACATGCTTCCGTGTACAAAATATCAAGTTGCCCGCTTACTTCTGTTATCAAATTATTTTGCTTGCCAGGAACGTGTATAGTTTGGTTCCAGGCAGCAGTATTGATGTCAAGGTAAATGTACTTCAACCAGTAAATGGTCTATGATTTTAATTACAATTCCTTTCCCAGATTCCACTACTTCCATTCGTCCGTTATTTTTTATATCAAAATAATAGGAGGTTCGGGTCGGTTAGAGGAATGGCGTTTATGTTTCACGCAGTAATTCATCTTTTTTACTTTTTTTTTTTTACTACACACCATTTTTCATCGAAAACCTAAATCCTGATAAGCGATATTTTTTCACGAGTGGTGATGAAGAGTCATTTTTCCAATTCTGATAAAATTTCTATTATCTCATTCCTGTGTCCATCATGTCCCACATGGGAGAACTGTGCAAAAGCCTCATTCTGCTGACTAGGTCGTTAGGATCGTCAAAATACATGTAATCCATCATTCTAGCATACCCACTTTTTTACCATGCCGTTCAGTCTGCAGAGCTAGAATGAGGTAGTTCACAACCATCGTAATGCCAGTGCCTAAAACCCAAGTCCACCATCTATGTAGATAAAAAGCCTGAGTTTTTGTTTGTCGGATGTTATGTGCGGCACGTGCAATGAAATGCTGCTCATTTCGACTTTCCCAACGGCTGATGCAGCTGCCCTGACACTGCATAGTCATTGTTCACCCTACACAACATCAGGAGATGATTGGCTCCGTACAGCACCTTGTCATAATTTCGAAAAATTCCGTGCATTATTTCAATGGAATGGCGAACGAGAAGCTACCTTTAGGAGACATCTCCTTCGAGATGGTGGAATGCCGTACTTTGAATCTGATGTTATTATCCAAACTGGCACTGGAAAATTTTGTAGTGTCTAATACCCAGCAGTTCCCCAACAACAACACTTGATCGCTCGAGCCAAACGTTAGGAGACTTTTCATGAGAGTCCCATAACTGGGGTAATTTATCTCGTCCACTAGCTTATCTGCTGGAAAACACGGACCATTATTAACGAGAGACACTTCGTCCGCATCGGCAAAACTGCTACCGCCAGTCTTCAGTAACCTGCATTTAATCAGAAGATAACTATTCACAATGTGTAAGAAGAAGTCCTGGTTTACGACTACAATTCTAATTTCAGAATTAACGTTGTTTAGGTTGGTTCATACTATAGGATTATATTTGTGAAATGTGTAGCTCTCCACGGAGGAATCGTGCTGCAAAGATTCGTTTATATTGAGGTAATCTACCATTAAACTCATCTTTACGCTCTCGTTAGAAATTTGATGAAAGTTCTGTTTTTTGCCGTTAATTTATTATCTCTGATGAATCCTCTTCCAATTATTTTTTTTCTTTCGAATGCCAACATTCTTTTTTAATATTTATATAATTATTTTTTGGATCTCAAATGAAGTCTGATGGTGAGCGTTTCCCCGTTTAAATTTATCATCTCGTTATCTTGAGTAGTTAACCAAAAATGAATGTTACGAATCTTGTCGGTAGTTATGGGAAGATAAATAAAATTTTGAGGGGTAATTATAATCTTATAACCTGGTGGCACTCCCGGATAGAAAGTGCATACGCAAATTTGAGTATCATCATTCTTGAAGGAATAACCAATTTGTTGGTATGAAAGAAAATTGTATTGAGCCCCATTATGTCCACAGATTTTTGACCTTCCTGAGTTTTAGTATAAATTCCTTGAAGGAACCCCAGAACAGTTCCTAAGTTGTTATCCCACAGAAACGGAACACCATAGACCGGATTATTTATAACCAACTTTGTCTTTAAGGTATTGTGGTTTGGTTCTAAAACGATTACCTTTTTTTCGTGACCACTTTGTTCCAATGTAGACTATATAAAATTATTCAAGTCCGAAATTGCGTAAGCACCTGGAATGACCTGCACCTTGATCCAGTTCGCTCCACCATCGATGGTGTACGAAAATTCGTTACATGCACATTGGATGTAATACGTATCCAATGAGACCAGTGCCATTCGTACTCTTTTTTAGGGTTTAGGTGTATCGGTGTTTTCAAGTTACAGCTTAGTTCTACACCTATGCCAGTTAGAATGATTGAACTAGATTCCATGACTATCTTTTTTTAATAATACATATATACATTTTTAGGTGTACTTCACCCAATACCCTGCACACACCTTCCCTGTTTTTTTTACTGGGTTTGCATCCCCCGGGTTTTCTGATGTGACGGGACAGCTTAATCGCCTTTTTACTCTACTTAGAACCTTTATCCGACCAGAAAATGATACTTTTTTAGGCAGTTTACTAAAAATTTCCTTCAATACTACAGCCTTCCTTACGTTTTAAGGGTACAACTTCAGCACGATTCGTGAACACATCGATCAGCAACCAGTTCTACCCGTCATTAAGAGTGGCTAAATTCGAAAAGTCTATTAAATCTGAGCATAAGCCGACATAAGGACCACTGACACGTACTATATTAAGACGGAATCTATGAAACACAAGTTTAAACGCCGTGTATGTTTCTTGCCCACTGAGCCAGTCTTTAATAGTTTTTAATGAGAATGGTACCCAATCCCTTTAATGGCCCGAGCCAGCCATTGAATTTCGCCAAAACTTTCTGATGATCTTGGACCTTGGAGTGGTGTGTTCTTGAAAGCGAAGTATTAACTGGATTATAGCTGAACTCTTCCCAGCAAAAGTTGAACCAGCAAATCTATAATTACTGGGATGAAAGACAAACGTCCATTACTGACTAACGATGTCTTCCTAGCAGCGAGACAGTTTATAGTGTGCAAATACAAAAAAAGATTGGTTTAACGACATCGTAAAACATATTTATTTTGTTTGAAACAATCATTTCTTATTTTATACACGAGTTCCTCCAGTTCAGCTGATGGCGACAGTTGTTGTTACATGAAATTGTTCATTATTCTATCTGCTAAATGAGGGTAGAGATGACAATGGTCTAACAGGAATGTATCTTCGACATCAAACATACTGCTAGCATAGCGGAGCACAGCTTCCTTATATGTTAAAAAGGCTTAATGTTAGAAATTAGACGCATCGTTCAGTGAGCCCCGATTCTGCCACCAGTCACGCTGTGAACACCCCAAAAATGAATTGCTCTAACATGTGGCCTAAACTGTGAAAAGTACTCGTGACGCGTGATATGCAGATTTTAAACTTAAAACACTACATTGATACTAAATTATTAAAGTTTAACAACAATGGATTCATGCTACGTACCGCTTTTTCCACTCGATGACAAAATAAAGCCACCAAATGTTTAATTTCATGAATTTCAAACAGAAGAAGAACCAAGGTACGTGTGTATTGTACTGCATATTAATTACACTATGACGTTTTCTAGACTCATCAAAAATGTATTAAACGATCCTTTGACGTAGCAGTAAAGCGTCCGAACACTTCAAGATCAGTCATCATTAACATAAAATAATGTGCGTTTAACACTGCAACACCGGTAAATCTTATAATGAGAAGATACCACGTTTATGTGCATCTCGCTAACACTAGCCTATGCTATGGTTTAGGGTAATTCATTCTTCGTGCTTTCATTTCAGTGTACCTTTTGGATGACGCATCTCGCATGATAAGTGAAACCGAGCGTTAAGCCTTATACATACAGGAGGCTATGAGCGGAGCAACCAGCTAGGTAGCATATGCTCGAAAGGCACTGTTGTGTAGCCTTCATCTTTCATGTTTTGTAAGGGATCAAGGTTTTTTTTGTACAAGGTTGATAAAGAGTTTCATCTTACAGTTTTGATAGTGAACTGGGTTATTTTAGGTTCACATACTGGCGCTATAGCCTTTGACTGAACACAAAATCATTGTAAACTTTTATCGTGTATCTCACGAAGCAATACAGCCCTGCTGAACGAACACTAACACAATAACTATCGATATAGTAATCATCGGTAAAATTCAGAATATCATTTTCAAACGAGTCTTTGTTTAAATTACCATCTTGCAAAATAATACTGAACGTATCGCAAAGTGTCACCTCGGGTGCTTTAGGCGCTCACTTGTGGCGTTTAAGGGGCAGATCTTTTGCAGTGATTGGTGCAGAAAGCTACGGTGTCTGCTGAAGGTACGGCAGGATCCGTGGTCGGTGTCAAACTGGCGATGTTCCTCATTGCGGGGTTGGCTTTTGTCATAACGCAAAACATTTTTACGACGTCACAACGGCATTTTGTGATAGTAGAAATAGGCTTTAAAATACATGCATTTGTAAGTAAAGCATTTGTAAGCATTTGTAAAAAAAAACAGACAAGGTCTTATATTCTATTTGCTTTCAGGCATGAACACAAGTTTAATTCCCCAATTTTAACGCAACATTTTCTTTCTAGATACATTGTCAGTGGGATATCGCCTTTTACATAATATTTGTAACTCGGGTTATAGAATTGTAATCTCCAAATCTGGTTTCTAACAACTGCTAGGTTGAAGTCAAATGGTCTGTTTCCAAATCTGTCATTATGTAACACATTTTGCCAATACCAAACTGTCTCTCATTCTTTAGGAGTTAATGAACGGTACAATATACGCTTTGGAATTTTTTCTTAAAGTGCGAGCTAGTATGGCGTTCAATGATACTAAGTTCCTTTAAAATACAACTTCCATTAACTGTAAAAGCATTGGCGCACACCACAAAATCCTCTAGTGGGTTAAACGTAGTTGTGATGTACGGAATCACGTCAGCATTTTATATATGCTGCTGGTACGTTTTTTAAAAAATATTTCTGTGTATTTTAATATCACTTGTCTGTAACAAACTTTGATCATGTCTTCAACATCGATCAGCTTTAAGATCTGGCTCTGGTAATTTAATTTTTGTTGTTGTTCCATAATGAGAAACGGATAATCTTCCCAGTGAGGGGAGGGTTTTCCTAAGTCACGGACATTCTGGGCAATGAAAATTATGTCCTTGGTAGCGCTACCGAATCAATTTCTGATTGTCATATGTTAAATTGAGCTGCCATGACCCTCCATTCATTCATGATGTAACTTACGCCTTCTGCAGACGGTACATATGATATTGTATCTGGGACATACCGCCTTACGTGAACGCGAATCACTCCCAGAAATTTATTAATTGCATGAATATATTATTCTCCAGATTTATAGCTTTTGGGGGCTTATGAAATCTTATTTTGTTTTGAATTATGAACCTAAAAACTAGAAAATAAACTAACATAAACATCTTTTTTAATTACGTGATTCCTTATTTCATGACCGCTCCAAACACCATTACGAGGGGCACACATGTGTTACATATCAAAATGGTCAGGGTTTAACGTTACTCTATCGCTTGGTGTGCTAAAAGTGATTAGATTGGGGTGCTCGATTGCTACGAGCATATTACCAATCTGAAACAATATTTCAAGTATTTCGAGTTGTACCCTCCAATGCGAGAATTGAGAGCTCATATCTACCCATTCTCTGATATTCAACAAAATTACCTGATCTATGAAATATCTAGACACACGCTAGTGTGTCGCCGCCAAGTAACAGAAGATCTTCCTATTGTAGACATCTGATTGTTAAAAATTGATTGTTAATGATAAAAAGGTGGCTCAGTAGCAGACATGTGTATGTTAACTGTCAGCAACTGGAAGCATATTTTGGCATGTTGAGGATAAATCCCAATGTGACAGAAATGTTTCAAATTGTGGAAAATGTAAGGAGAAGAGTCAGAGATTAGGAAAAACTAAAATTTAAAGGATGAATGTCCACCAATCATAGAGAAAAACATGCGTAAATATCGTTGTTTATATGTTAGTGTCTAGCTAGCTAGCTGTCTAGCTATTAAGATTTTTCCCATGTTAAATCCCAAAAACCTTTTGCTCATAGCTAGCAAAAATTGAGAAGGCCTACGTACCTGAACTTTTGCACACGGATGCATGGTGATCTGAGGCTGGTCCTTATGTTGATGGTCAGGATTAATGCATAAGAGGGTTTTGAAATTCGCCACCGACGAATTTAAATTTCGTTTCTTTTCCAAGTTGCAACCAAAGATTTTAAGCAACAATGGCTTAACAATCAAGACTCGTCGTTAGATTTATTGTAAAAGTCTGGACGAACTAAAAACTGAACTGTACCGAAGAACAAAATAAAGGAACATTAAACTTGCCGTGGAATGCATAATAATACACTTACAGCGTGTAGCAATGTTCAAGTTTTCATTTAACTTTCGAACTATTAGTCGGTCTGATTAACTTGGGTAATAGGATTGACGTTGGTGGCATTTCCCTGGTTGGATGATATCACTAGCTTCAATTGCTGACCGTTTTTGGAAACTTGACGGATTTTTCTACCAATTTTGGTTTTGAGTGGATAAGTATCTACCATTTCTGTAATGACAGATATGCAACTCGATATTGTGATTAGCATGAATCTGGACCACTAGTGCAACATGCCCAACTCTTTAACTGCCATTCTCTCAATAGATGCCTCTGGCTACGTCCAACAATCGGCTGTTAATGGTAAACCATTTTCTGTTCCTCTTTATGCCTTAAAGGAAATCTTCTCTCCTGACTCTACATTAACTGGGATGGTGTTGGAAGCATATATCATTTGGGGTGTCGTTTACAATTTTGCCCACTTTCGAAAATCAAACATGATCTGTGTCCAATCATGAAGTGTTATAGAAACACTTTCAGTTAATATCATGCTTCCACTAGCTGTATTAATAAACTTTCTTACGTTCACGCAAAGTTGTTTGTGCAACACCTTCAGAAACAAGTTATTCGTAAGATTTGAACAAGAAAGAGATGCCATTTCTATTTTTTGCGTTATGATAAAGAGTAACTGAAAATACGCAAAAAGAAAAAAAATTAGCGGTTTCTTCACATTATGTAACGCCAATGCCTTCTAGACAAACCCGTTCATTCCTTATTCATTTACGCAGCTGCTGTAGCTAATATTGCAAACTGAGTATCGTTTAAAGTCACCCTTCTGTTCGGAACTCAGTTTTCATTCATTGTTTGGAAAACAACTCGACGATTCCCTATTATTCTTATTGATAATTCGGTTGTAGGTGTTTAACCTGGAAGGAGTATCGAGCATTATCACCTATTGTGAGAGAACGTATATTAACTGAGTCCATACATAAGGTGAAATGAAAACTGAGCCCACTATATAATTGTATAGCAAGGGATGAATTCGTATTTTTAATTTTTTGCGTTGAAAGTAATAGCTGAAACCTCAAGCATCGTATGGTCTCCGAGATACAAACCATAAATGTGAGAGCCATTTTGAGTAATGGTAAAATGGTGCAAATACGGCTGAAAGTGGCAGAAAATTATCTAAAAGATTGAGCAATCTGAACGCTTCAATAATACACTAAAAACACATTTTTTAATACTTACCGGGTGACGTTGTTTCTAGTGGGACAGTCGGACTTCGTAGCAGACCCTCAGTTTCGGAAATTGTAGCTTTTATACGACCCCCGAAATTCTTGGCACGAACCCTCACCTCCCAAGCATCCTGCTAGATGTCTAGATGGGCCCTTGTATGTTGAAAAAATCGAGTCTTTGAAATGGAACCCTGCTCGTAACATGATTCTATTAATTATTGCTTTTAACAATCACTGGTGAACAGTACCTCATTCATTCATTACTATTTAATAAAAAGCAATCACAAGCACAATGAGGGCGCATGATAGGTTTTTTAAGGAATTGAATTGTCTAGATTTTGAAGTTTATTTCAACTTCAAAAGGATGTCTGGTGCAACACACAAAGGACCGATACGCTGAAATTCCTTCGGGGAGTTCGTGCTGCATTTCTTGGTTAGTTTCTCAGATTACTTTTCTTTCAAGTATATTGTTAGTATTAACAACTTCGATTATTTAGATGGGTGATCCGGCATTTTAGTTGGAGGATGGCTGGACCCTGCAGGAGATGAGTTTCCCTTATCTTATGAATATATGTTTCAATTCAATATTAATATTTTTTATTTAATCGATAAATTATTTACATAATTGATTTTGTTTAATGGTACATGCCTGCAGAAGATAAAATGCTGTGTGTGTAGCCTTTAAAGGGGTGTTGCGCTGCCCACCAGTAATTCCTTTTTCTTTGTTATATCCAGTTTTTATTTCTTTTTTTACCCTCTGGCAGTCTTCCTTTTTTATTTGATTTATTTAATTTTTTATTTTAGTGCAATCAAACTCTACCTAGTATAGTTTTAATCTACACTAGTGAGATACAAAATTGGAATGACAGCCTGCCCGAATTGTGCACGCTGCATCATGTGCAGTTTGTAGGTTAGTGTGAACACATTGTATTTTTGTTTTGTTTTGGCTTCAGTTCTTGCCTGATAGTTACTATCACACTTCTTACAGCTGGGATTAGATTTGATATAACAGTTACGTCCGCCTATGATTGTTTTTTAATTCTGTTAGATACTATCACTCTTCTTATTTAAATGTACATCTGAAATAGATTTCATCATTTTAGCTTAGTCGGACTATGTTTTTAAACAACTTCTTTCGATTTATGGGAATGAATGTTGGTTCTCGATCTCACAAACGCTCTTAAATCTTAATTTCTGATTGTACGATTCACGTTATGACAACGTAGACATGAGCTACAGTGAATTTGGGCTTGTACAATTTTAAATATTCCGACTGCAACCATGTCGGTCTTAGGTCTAGCCAGATCGTGCGGAATGCTGTCATGAACAACATATGACTGAGGGACAAAGATAAAGGGGGTCCTAACGAAAGTGAAGAGGTTTACGACACAATTTACAGTATTAGTGTTAAAGATAGTGATGATGGTGAATGGGACAGTTTCGACTCTTCCAACCCGAATGAGTCTATAACCATGACGATTCATATCTCCATTGGCATCGAGGCTCATCACCTACCAGGTTTGATCTTCCTGTGACACCCCTGTCACTACACTCACCAATCAATCCATGCCACCATTGCCAGAACCACCCACCGTACAAGGTATTGCTGTCTCATCATTCTTACCATCTCCCCCTTCAGCACAATCAACAGGCGTTATTTGTCTTGGTACTGTAGCCAGTTCAGCTAGTAATAGCCTACATGTTTGTATCTGTCAAGCAGTACTATAGGGCGGGCAAAAGACCGGCTTCATCCCGTTAGTTCCCGTCCAGTGACTGACGGGAGACTAATGTCAAGATGTCTTCCAAAGGTAATGTATTATTACGTTGTTTATTGATAATCGTTATTTTTTTTATTTTTTTTCAGTAAGTGACTTCTAACAACACGCTTCTTTGCCCGCATTTGACGACGTCTCCTGAGGGAAAGGTCATATTTCTACCCCCTCCATCAAAAAATGAAAAAAAGGATGGAAATACGCGTTTATGATGTAATATGAGTGTTTTCACAGGTATTCTGGCCAGCTCCAAGCCCCAACATCCCGTTAGTCATAATACCTGCTTGTTTTCGCTCATATTTCATCATAAACAGCAAAAATATACACTAGGTTTGGGAGTGGAGAAAAAACTGGGTAGCAATACAGGGTGACACACTGTGGGGAAGTCGGATGGTTTTTTGGAAATAAGTAATGGTACTATGCACGGCTGTCAAATATTTTTAAATATTAGTTTGTCATGCATAACTGGATAAGTGAGAGTATGACGATTGATGAGTATTGGTTAGTATTTTTCAGAATGTACTACTTTTTAAAATGTATCTTTTATTAAACTTAGAACTTAATATTTCCAAAATTAATTTTTGTGTCAAACACATAAATCTATTTCCCCTCCCTTCTCATTTGTATTTTATTAATACCCGTTCAATAAAAATTTGCTTTTTATTCAAAATTATAAATATTGATTTTTCTTAATTGTGTTTAAGATAGCTATTATTTTCATTACATACTTCCTTAAAACGTTGCTATCTTAAAAGAGGGTTTTCATCCCGGCACATGCAATGGGTTTTCCCTTATCTTTTTTTTAAATTAACACTTTACTTTTCAGACAACACACAACCCCCCCCCCCAAAAAAAAAAAACTTACTTATCTTTTAGTTAGTCTCAATATAAGTGTTTAAAACATGTATATTGAGTCTAAATTTTTAGGAGTTAAAATAGAACTTAATACGACACTTGCTAATTTTTTCCACAAGGCCCGCTGTGTGTAGCTAAAAACTCCCTAGGGAGCAATGCCATATGGCATGCGTGTGCCTTGATACTCCGATAAATGCCCATTCAGATAACATATAAAGCTCCCTCTGAAGACGGAGTTAACTGACATGTCAAATGGAATCTGTGGAAATGCAAAGCTCCGTATGACAACACAAGGCCATCTGACGCTTATTTTATTGTTTTGTAATTTGAAGCTAAAAACTTTTTTAATGAGTCATTCCGACTGAAAATCATGAAAGTGATTACATGGCTCATGAAGTCATTTCCGCACCGTGAACAATGTCAGAATTTTTCTATATTTAAAATTTATTTTCTAATGTATTCGGAATGCAAAACGGAAGCTGTTTTTTGTGTGAATTTTTATACTTAACAGGAAATGACGTTGGTGGCCACGTGGTTCGTGACCTTTACTTCCAGTATGGAAATGGCGTCAGGAACCAACCGGAAATGAAGTCAGATGTCACGTGACTGGAACCGGAAGTCGACGATCTTGGACCCTTTGTGCGATGCCCTTCACTTTACGACAACTTAAGTACACGTTAATTTTACGTATTGTTCATGGTATCGATTTGTAGTGTGTGATCAATAACATAATAATAATTTATATCAGGTCTACTAAGGGCTGATAATTTTAACGTTTTTATCCCCATCCATCTCCCTTATTTCAATTTTGTCATTCTTGATCCAAACATCAAGGCTCGTGATAGCGGTCCGTATGTAAACGTCAGCATGAACTTCCATGTTAAACACCAAACTTTGAAATCGTATAGTTTCGCCCAGAATTGACAAAGACCAACGAAATTAAGTATTTCGGATCATGTCATAACTAATTTGAACGACAACA
This sequence comes from Lithobius niger, assembly GCA_023313725.1. Taxonomy (NCBI): domain Eukaryota; kingdom Metazoa; phylum Arthropoda; class Chilopoda; order Lithobiomorpha; family Lithobiidae; genus Lithobius; species Lithobius niger. The sequence continues at coordinate 3,455 of JAHWFP010258199.1, read as the reverse complement.
ATCGTACCATTAGGCATCCACAGTAGGTCCATTTCTTGTTGCTGTTCTTGTTGTTCTTGTTGTTGGGACTCTTTCCCCTCACCTGGTTATCCAAACAATGAACCAACTCTGAAGCTCTTTAGCTTAAAACGTTGGTATTGACAAGGCCTAGGGCATTTTGTAGGGCATTCTTGTCGGCAGAGCATTTGTTATAGTAGAGCACTGGGCGGAAATCATTACATTAGTAACAAATTCTTGCAAATCGAGCTAAAAACATAAAATTTGTACACGAGTCTATCTAAGCAGTACAAAAAGGACCAGCTATGGACCCCATTAAAAATCCCCCAGGGCCCCAGAGCCCCAACACACATCCTGTGCCCTCTCCCGGAGGCTTGGGTAACAAATACTAGAAGATCAAGCTAAAAACATTAAATTTAGTACATATGTCTTTCTTAGCAGCACAAACGGAATCAGCCATGGAACCCCAAGACGTTGCCCCATCCCTGATCTATAAATTCTTGCAAATTGAGCTAAAAACATGAAATTTTGTTCAGAAGGCATTCTTAGTAGTACAAATCGAACCGGCCATGGTACCCCTTTAAATACTCACAAAAGGCTCTACACTCCCCTGTGCCACCTCAGTGAGTTTTGACCAACAAATTCCTTCAAATCGATCTAAATTCTTGAAATTTCTTATACAAGTCATTCCTATAGTACATATAGAACCAGCCACGAAATCCCAATGAAATATCCCCTCTCTTTCCCCTCCCTTAGGCTTGACCAACAAATTATTGGAAATCGAGCCAGAAGCATGAAATGTGGTACATAAGTTACTCATACCAGTGCAAATTGAACTAGACTTGGAATCTCCTCGACATACTCTCCCAGCTAACCCACCCTCATTCCCCCATGCATCCCTTCCCATGTTCCATGGACCCCATGTCATTGACCAGAGCCTGACAAATAAGTTTTTGCAGATAGAGCTAAAAGAATGAAATTTAGTACACAATTCATTCTTAAGAGTAAAAATCGAAATAGCTACGGAACACTCACGAAAACCCCCAAGGCCATTCAGCACTCCTCTATACCAGCTCCATGTGACGAATACCCGACAAACTCTTGCTGATTGTGCTAAAGGCATGCTTTCTGTAAAAAAAGTCATTCTTACAGTACATATCAAACCAGCCATGAATTACCACCACATACAATCCCAGCATGCCCCCTGACCACCATGAACCATCAACGACAAACAAATCTACTGAAAGCATGCATTGCAGCAGTCGAAATCGAATTACACATGGAACCCCATAAGATATCACGCAGTGCCCCAAGTGCCTCTCTCTGTGCCCTCCGGGAGGCAGTTGATCAACAAATTCTAGTTTGATTTGTACAGTTTACAAAAACTTGTTTACCAAATTTAATGCTTTAACTCTATCTGTAAGAATTTCTTGGATAAGCATTAAGGAGGAGGCACTGGGGTGCACTGCGGGTATACATGTTTTAGCACGATCACAAGAATTCATTGGCCAATAACCTCATAGAGATGAGTACAGTTGGGGCACAGGAAAGAGACCTAAAACGGTATCTCGAGGGGTTTCCATAACTAGTTCAATTTGTATGCAAAGAATGACTGGTGTACCAAATTTCATGGCTTTTATCTGGATGTGCATGATTAGCCCAATTTCTGACCCATAACAGCAGTATTACGCCTGGAGATCCAACCAATGAACCGATTGTACAGTTTTATAGCCTAAAACGTAAGTATGAATATGGCCTAGGATCTCTTTAATGCTATTTTTATGTGATTATAATATTCTGGATGTTGTATTTCTTGTTGGGGAAATTTTACTCTCACATACAGATTGAAAAAAAGAACTGATTTTAAATTTGTATAGCTTAAAATTGAATTTACGCCTTAAAAATCTTGAAACACTAAAGAAACTGACATATAAAAATCGTGTTAGCCGTCAGTGTCACACAAATATGTTTTTTGGAATGCTAGGGATTCCTTTACACGTATTAGTGCAACGCTGATGTCTTACATGTCTTTTTCTTATACCTGTTCCTTTAGAGCTTTAGGTTTTTAAGGCTTACATCCTAACAAAGATTCTCGTATTAGTACCATTTGCAAAAGAATCATCATTGGTCACTACTTTCTTTTTGGCTCGTATCCAGCAATTCCTGTCCTCCCTTGCCTAAACTGAATTACTATTGGTTAATTATTTTCTCATCGTTTTTTTTATGTAAGATGGGCCTTATCCACTGCATGGCTATAGTAGCTTAATCATTTATTTGGAACTGGTTTTCCATTCTCCGGACAGTGTCTTTAACATCTTAATTTATTGCAGGATTCAGCACCATAAAATTTTAATATATCTGTTCTTTTCGTATTGTTACAGTTTGTGGTGTTGTGTTGGTATATGTTGCACTGTAGCTACTTTTACTTTAAAACACTCTTCCATAACATTTAGCTTGTATTCTAGATTAGCCAGCTTTGAATGAATGAAAAATTTATTGCACAAAAAAGATACAAAAGGTCAGGGAAGGGACCATACGATCCACTAACACCCTGCCAAAAACAAATTAAGCAAGAAGAAAGTAAAAGTAACCAATTGCTGGCATAGCCATTGTAGCATACTAAAAACGCATTACAAACTTTGTAAGATCTACACTTTTATTAAGTCTGAATTTAAAAGATGCAAGGGATGGGGCATGGACAACATCTGCAGGGAGCGCATTCCAAGGCTCAACAACACGATTTGAAAAAAAGTGCCTACGACAATCACTCTTAAAAGGTCTCACGATCAATTTAAAACCATGACCACGTGTTCGGTCCCCCTCACGCAGTTGAAAAAACCGAGTGCTACGTATATTCGTTAAACCATGAAGGATGGAATAGGTCATGTAGAGGTCCAGCTTAAGCCTCCGTACTGCGAGGGTGTCCAACCCCAAAATACTAAGACGCTCAGAGTATGATTTGTATTTTAGCCCAGGCAAGTATTTGGTAAAAGTACGTTGAACGGATTCGATCAATTTTATGTGTTTCAATAAATACGGTGACCAAACTTGGCTACCATACTCCAAAATTGGCCTCACGAAGATTTTGAAGGCCCAAACAAGAGTTTTTGCATTGCCAGAGGTGAAACATCGCTTAATAATGGCTACTCTCTGCCGTGCAGCTTTGGCAATGTGGTCGCAATGTGACCCGCTTTTAAGATCACACGTGAACCACACGCCCAAGTCCTTTATCTCAAATACATGATCCAAAATCTTGTCAAATAAGAGGTAATCCCTCTCTTGATTTTTTTTACCAATGTGAAAGGCCTTACATTTTGGACCCGATATTGGTAGGTTCCATGTTTCCGACCATTGTTCGAGTTCTAAAAGTGCAGAGGATAATGCCTGATAGTCTTCTTCATTTTTAATTACAGTATACAATTTAACATCATCAGCGAATTTTGGAGTCATAATATTAG
>JAHWFP010258182.1:0-14639 GCA_023313725.1 Lithobius niger | reverse complement strand
ACATTTGATTATTTCAATTAAAAATCATCCAAATTTTATCCGTGTACATTTTAAAATAAAGTGAAACTTCAATCATATAACTCCTTTTTTTACGGCACACGTGACGTTTTTGTTAGTAATCCGTGTACCTTTTGTACGGCTATGGCGTCATGCTACAAAGGTTTATGTATGCATTGATTATGCAAGCATTGTTGCTGGCCACTTTGAAACAATTCAACTCAGCTCTGAAAGCCTGGATTTACGAAATAAATACGCAATCCTTTCGTTTCTAGCTGCCAATTTCGAGGAATTAACAATGTAGCTAAGTTTGGTTTAAATCTATATGCGTTTAGCTGAAACACGGATTCTTTCAAAGGGTTTTTTAGCGAGCATGAACCGCACCCAGTCATCTGCCCGACGCAGCCCTAAGGCCCTATGTCTGCAACAACCAGAATTGATTCCGCATTCTTTCAAAGGATCAAAGGGTTTTAGCGAGCGTTAACCGCACCCGGTCATCTGCCCGACGAAGCCCTAAGGCCGGATTCTTTCACATATATATTTATTGAGAGCCGTGGCCCGGAGCTGGATGACCTGCATAGTACAAAACACTAAATGCAAAATACCAAACACAGAATACCAAGAATACAGAGAATACAGATACCAAGTGCCGTACATTAATAACCGCCGCACTAATGCCACACCACGATCCAGCTGCTCATCTCCTCTCCCGCCCACCTTCTCTCTCTCATCAAGGAAAGTTCCCATCAAGTGAAAGTGGGCAACACACACAGAACACATCACGGTGAGCCTCACAACTCTCACCAAGCTGCTCCACACAAACCACCCAAACTACCGCCCATGCTCTCCGCTGTGCACAAGTCACTCCTCACCCGCCTTCTCTCTCCCATTTAGGGAAAGTTCCAGTTGGCTTGGCATGGCACATATTCACCTTTCTTCCACTTCTCTGCTCACGCTCCACCCACACTCCGGGCTGGAAGAGACAGCCAGATCATGGTGAGAGAACAGGCGACTAACACTGAACTACACACCCACCCCTGCCACACGACAAAACTTTGTAACAAGCTTCAGCCTTACATATGATTGGCGATCATTCTACGAAGACAGCAGTTCAGCATTGGTGAACCCTTTCAGCATCCAAGGGGCTAACAATATCCGCGCTATCGCATACCTCCCGCAGTGCCAAAGGACATGCTCCGGAGTCTCGTCTACACCGCACTGCGGGCGCCGGGCATGCCGGCGTACTGGCCCACCCAAACCAGAACCTTTGCGAACGCAGAAGCATGTGGCCCATCTGAAGCCTGGTCAGTACCCTGGCTTCTGCAAACGTTAATCTGTCAAAGCACGATTTCACCCCACATTCCGGATGCAGCTTGTAAAAGTTACGCGCCTCTCCCGCTCCCACAACATTGTGGCCCAAATTCGCACTAAAGCCTACGCATCCGCACTGACAAAACAGGGACAACACACTGGCATTCTTCCACCAACGCCTCTCGTGCATGGCCATCCGCCTGCTCATTCTCTGCATTGCTGCTGTGCCCCTTAACCCACCTGAACCCCACACAGCTATGCCTCGAAATGGCCCAGAACTTCCAAAGAATGGTGTAAACCAAAGGGTCCTGCACCTTGAGCTCCTCACATGCCCTATGTAGAAGCCTGAAGCCTGCCAGAGAATCTGTGTTGAGAATAATGGAGGGCAACTGTAATTCGCCGGCGACATCAAGCGCCACAGAGATAGCAAGTAGCTCACAGAGCATACTTGATGTCACTGCTTCCACTCGCCTCTGCTCAGGACATTTAAAACAGCAGCCCGCGTGAGTACTTTCTCCTTCACCATTGCAGTATCGAGAGTCCAGTCAAGGCTCGCTTCCAAAATCACACTTAAATACTTAACACTCCGCTTCGGTGTGGCTACCTGATCACCGTAGAAGCCTGAAGCCTGCCAGAGAATCTGTGTTGAGAGTAGTGGAGGGCAACTGTAATTCGCCGGCGACATCAAGCGCCACAGAGATAGCAAGTAGCTCACAGAGCATACTTGATGTCACTGCTTCCACTAGCCTCTGCTCAGGACATTTAAAACAGCAGCTCGCGTGAGTAGTTTCTCCTTCACCATTGCAGTATCAAGAGTCCAGTCAAGGCTCGCTTCCAAAATCACACTTAAATACTTAACACTCCGCTTCGGTGTGGCTACCTGATCACCGTCTTGAAGCAGAACCTGATTCAGCGATGCACACCCGTACCTCCCAACGATGACAACTTCTGTCTTTGCCGGGGCTAAAAGCAGACCTCTGTCAGCGAGAAGACGTTGCACATCTCCAAGTGTCCTCTGAGCCCGAACTGTCATTATCTCAATAACGTCCCACAAACCAAATTGCTACGTCGTCGGCATAGCACACAATATTCGCCGACATCCCAATTTCAACGAGGACCTCATTAATCGTGACTGCGAACAGAGTGGGGCTTAAGCAACTTCCCTGCGGGAGACCCCTGTTGGTTGTCGCCTTCTTTGACCAGCTGCCATTGATTCTCGTCACAAATGCACGTGCTCCAAGGAGAACCACAATCGTGTCTATCAACCGCGGACACACACCCATGCCTACCAGAGAAGCTCGTATCCAGGCAATGGACACAGTGTCATAGGCTGCCCTAATGTCCAGAACGACAGCCAAGACAACCTTGCCCTGCGCCCACGCTTCCCGGATACTAGACCGCATCTTGAGCACTGCGATTTGGACTTTATCCGAACTGCACTTTGGCCAGGCTGCCAAAGTACTCCAAGTGCCAACTCAATCTCTTAACAACCATCCTCTCCTAAACTTTCCTAATACAGGATAACAGTGCAATTGGCCTGTAACTTGTCAGCTCTGACCTACTGCTGCCCTGTTTATGTACCGGCACCAAGATCGTGAACAGCCACGAAGGCAGTACAGCACTGCCATCTAAAACTAGCTGTAACAAAGGCAAAGGCGAATGCTGTTGCTCCTCTGTACAACGACACAGAGCACTATAGCCCAGGCCATCAATACCAACAGCACTCTCCGACTTGCACATAGCAAGTGCTGCCTTGAACTCTAAAAACTCCCATGGGGAACCACTAACATCAGAGACTGCCCTAGGCACAGGTGATGGTGGACTAACCCCCTCTGCCAGACCATACACGCTTGCAACTCTTGCATTGAAGGCGTCAACCATCTCTGCTCCACGCAGCACTTCGCGATCCCGAATGGTTGCTTCCATACTGTAAATCCACATTTGCACTACTTTGCTCTTGCTACGACTCAGAGCCTTCCATGCTTGTAACAACGAATTTGAGCCTGCCACAGCTCCACACAGCCGGTCACTGTGCGTGGCCTTCTCGTTCCGCAGAACGTAGTGTGATTCCTTTGCCACACCGCGATATACGAGCCATAACTTTTCATTGGGAGCCCTCTTCCACTTCAGGTCCCTCACCTCCACACTGCAATGCTGCGACCACCAGTTCGGGTTGCTTGTTCTGGAGGCATCAGGCCACCGCGTTCGCTGCGGGTATCTTCTGACCCAGTCTCCAAAAACAGCATAACACGCAACAGGTCTATGTGACATTCCCCTGGGCTCCCTAGTGGACCAGGATTCATGCATCTCCTGTCTGTCCGTGCAGAGAACCACCGGGAAGTGGTCACTCCCACGCAGATCGTAAGAAACATTAAATTGAAAGTGTCCGGCAATGTCCCTGGAACATACAAAAAAGTCCAACACCGACTCATGGATTCCATCTTGCCTTCACCTAATAAACGTGGGCGTGCCATCCTACTTAATAACTAGCTCTTGTATGTCAATCGCGCTTGGAAGCCTATTTCCACGAGCGTCGGCTCGCACCTACGATAACCGGAGCTGAAAACTGACCGAACCACTTCGTCTACTCACCAACTGATGGGATTGCCAGTTACACGAAAACCATGGTGACCCTCACATTACACATGTAAATTTTGAGCGCAACAGCATCAATACCTAAAACTCGCCCTTCAATCTTTAAAACACTGAATGGCACAGCCCACTTAACAAATACACCAACCTTTGTCTCTGACATCATGAAATTCGCCCCCAAACCGGCTGCATCAAAGCCGTGCATATTGTTAGCCTCTTGGATGCCTAAGACATCAACATGCTTTAATAGCAATTCAACATCCTCTAATTTTCGCTGCATACCCGCTGCATGCCCAGGATGCAATTTTGTACTGCAAAGACCACGCGGACGATATGATGTGCTATGGCCCCAACCTAACCTAACTTCCCCCTCCATTTCCTGTTCCCTCACAACCATTGCTAAGCAAAATTACCTGACTGTTTTAGATTTGTGACACCTGGGACTCTTGCGGAAGTAGCCCCTGCACGTCACTTGCTTCGTTAGGCACTGTATGGTCGTCTTCATCACTTACTTCACACACGACCACCACTTCAGCTGGGTCCACAGACATTCCACACACAGCATCTGCACTGATCATTGCACCATTCACCACACAATTAGATGCACTGCTCTCCCTGTCAGGAGATGCAGCGTGGTTGCTAGACTGAGATGACGCCGCTGCCGACGGTCCCGAATTCAAACACTTCTTTCGTTTCCACTTTCTTTTCGATGGGGGAGTCAGCCATGGGCCATCACTATCACATCTAAGTGATGACTCATCATGCTCAGCCCCTTCCGTAATCATTGGAACAACTTTTTTGCCTAATTTGTGATGTCCAACACTTCCTACAGCCGCCGTTAAACATGGAGCACTTGTGCTCATGGACAGCAGCCCCAGGTGCGCTTTACTCCCACCCTGCATCTGCAGTTTCACTTGAAACTGTCATTGCTGCTGCATCTCCTGAGAACTCCGATCATGCCCCGCCTCACGTTGGCTGCTTGTACTTTTATCTAGTGGCTGCTGCTGTTGCGGATGCTGGCGCTGTGGTACATCTTCTGCCATTCGCTGTATCAATTTGTCCCTTGCAGCAACTTGCAGATGCGGACACAGAAGCCTCGGGTCACACCAGACCTCACATATATCGCACGAGCGGCTAGCGCACGCGCGACGGAAGTGACCTTTCATGCCACACCTCAAGCACTGTGGCACGCGGTCCTTGATCAACACAAGCGTTTGAATACCCCTAATTGTGGCTACGTCCGGTACATCTTCCATGGTCATCCCTTCCCGAAGTTGAAGCGTGACACATCAAGTTGTCGTTTCACATACAGATCTGCCCGTAACAGTAAGTCTCTCAAACTCATGCTTCTCAAGTGTTGCTACACGCGCAAAGCCAATGGCTATTTCCTGCGGTGTCGTGCTTCTTGGTAACCACAAGAGCCGTGCTTGTACCGTGTGTTCATGCAAGTTTAAAATATCCACTGGTTGCTCATCAATGAAGAGCTTGGCTTTTAGCAGCCGCTGTTTCGCAACAACAGTTCTCACTTTCACCTCAAATACGTGGCTCATCCTGAGAGTACCTGGTGCCACAATCTCTTCTTCTTCTACAATTTCCGCAGCTGCCATGTAAACCTGAGCAGTTAGGTTTGGGGTACCAACCGCCGCACACACCATAACAACCGATTTCGGCATCCGGACGTTGGTCAGGCCACCGCCGTATATCCTCTTGAGGGCCTGCAGACTCCTGGCACGAAGCCGATCCTCTAGCGCCTTGGCCTGGCCTGCTTCTCTTTCCGTCTCCTCCCTTACTTCTGCTTCACTGTCTCCCCATCCAATTCTTTCCTGATCAGCCACCACTGCACTGAAAAGCTTCATAGTGTTCGTTGCCGTTTCCTCACTCGCAACCTCTCCTTGCCTTCTCGTCATTGCCATATTACGCTCGCTGCCATCTTGCTTCCTCTTGGGTTTTGGCTTAGTATCCACTCCAAAGTCCCTCACACGCTTCTCACTGATCCCACGCTTCTGGGCCTCTCTCATCACGTGCACAAACGTCTCATACGTAACCACACCCAAATTGATCTCGCCAGCCATCAGGACCTTCTTCCATAACTCCTGAAGAAGCCCATCTACATCAGCAGCCATTTTGTTTTGTTTTGTTTTGTTCCGTTCAACAATTAACTTTTTAGCAAAGACAACACGTGCACGAAGAATGAATCTGGAGTTGGCTGAGTGTCATTGCTCCCTAAATACAATGGTTAAAAAAATGTAAAACAATCAAAATGATCGTTTAGGGTCCCGTAACTCCGGAATGGATGGACCAATCGAAAAAGTGGTCCCTGTGAGGTTGAAGCCAGGGAAATTTCTCGCTCAGATCATGTTTCAGATTGTAGGTAGGTGCAGTAGTTTTTTTTCTGAGACCGTGTCACACAAGAAGAAGAAAAACCACAACAACAAGTGAACTGTTTTCAAATTTCCGTGAACTCTCTACTTTTAATCTTGCACGGAATTGCATAAAAGTTGGTGTAAAGTTAAGAAAAGTTGCTATCTACTATCTGGCCAAGTTTGGTCGAAATATATTGAATAGAAACGGAGAAATTAATAGTTTTAGTTTTGCTAGAGAGAGGACTTCAATCATATATACATATGCACGGCTATCGTCGTGTATGATTGGCTCGAAAAACAAATTACCGTACCAGCGCGAGCTAAATTACACGGAGGTAATTTCGGCCCAAGTTAAAGACGATATACGAGCATCATCCGCAAAACGTAAAATTGTAGACGTCAGAACATTAACAACTACTACAGTAGTCAATGTAACCCCTGTTGTGTAGCAGAACTGCATTAATCTCGTTGTAACGCTCGAGAACGATTTTTGGGGCACTGATCATCTGATTGAATACCGAGTCGAACCCTTAATTATTGATGTAACCAACAGCGAATGACTAGGAAAATTTGTAATTTACTACCACTCCAGCAATCTACCTAGCCAGTGACAGGGGAATTTTTAAGCTCTCACAACTGGCCGTCAAACATTTCAAAGCAGCATTTTATAATTTGCTGTGTTTTGGACCCAGAAGCAAATACCCGTAATTTATTTAATAAAAATAACAAGCTATTCCCCTAAACCCCTGCACAATTTTTACATTAGTGTTGGAATAGTCACAACTATAAAAGGCCCACATCTGACCTATTCTGGACAACTTTTTGCCGCTGTCATGAACGGAGGTTTCCCAGTAACAAAAGTCCAAACATGTGCAATTATTAAGTTTGGATCCTCTAACACGGCATGCAGCCCCCCTCCCGCCCGCAGTTAACTCTTAAGAATGCTTAAATCAGAAATTTGGGTACGTATACTTCCTTCAGCATTATAAAGAAAAAATATTCTAAAACAATAAATAAAACTAAAATAAAATAAAGTGAAATGAAAACAAAATTAACTGAACAAAAAAGTATTAGAGCTCGTATCCCTATACTCACAGCTGTAAAGGTACACGAATAAAAACGGACTAGAGTTCACTCGAACGCAACGAACTATAATTTGAACGTCAATTCCAGGGAACAAGGACAGTTTTTACTCAGTGGTTATGTCAGAAAGTGAACGCAGTTTGAGTTTGAAATATTTAATGCTTGTTTGCATGTGTTTTATGTTTGTCTAAAGGGTTATGCAGTCTTTTTTTTTGGAATTATCTGTGTTTGTTGTTTTATATTTTAAGTGGGTTTCCACAGAGTGGCTATATAAGTATTTTGTGTGGATTTATAATTTGTGTGAAGTATCCAAGCATTTTGTTTGTTTGATTAGTGATGTAAATGAATGCGTGTGCAAGGAGGCTGGCAAGTCACAATCTTGTTCCCTCGAATTGGAGTTCAAATTATAGTTCGTGTGAACTCTAATCCGTTTTTATTCGTGTACATTTACAGATGTGAGTATGGAGATACGAGCTCTAATATTTTTTTCTAAACGGCGAAGCCGTTTTTTTTCAGGTAATTTGTGCGCTTCCATTTTTTTTGTAATTGTTACGGTCTGGTCTATCATGTGTACGGTATGTCCACTGTCCAGCCAATTTTGTTTGCGAAAAAAACGGAACATTAGAAATGCGTATTTCTGCTCATGTTACGCCCAAGCTTTGTCCCGCTTTTGTTATTTGATGGCAACACACTAGCGTGTGTCTAGAGTTACCCTGTCAGCTCGATGGGTAGTTGATTCTGCATTGCTGCAACAGATGCAGCCTTATGGCGAACAATCGCGGAAACAATTCAACTGGCTTCCCGACGCCCGCATTGAAAAAGTAAATAAGTCATTCAGTTATGTCGGCCGCCCAACTGCCTCAAAATTGTACATTTCAGACCTTATGGTTTAAAACTGAAAGATTTAAGAAAAAGCCAAGATCATTTCATTTTGGTTCTCGACAACCTATCTGTGGCCGACAAAGCAAATTAACAGAATGATGATACTACGACAAAGTTGCTTTCCCCGTGCCCGAGCATCATTGCATCTATTTATTTATTTATTTCTCTTACCGGAGACTATGAGCCCACACGCTACACTCTCCTTTCTAAAACTTAACCTATACTTAACCTATACAAGAAATCCAGAACAACAGAGTACACCCCCTGAACAACGATCTAACAGAGTTCATACTGCTTACTAATTCTACTGCCACGTACCCCACCAGTCTCACCCTGCAACCAACCCGAACTGAGCCTATCGAAACCTCCCTGTCTCCCTGCAAAACTTCACAACCCGCCGCAAGGTAGTAACAACTCGTGCCTCGTGCGAGGAAGCGCCAAGAATTTCCTTCAGGTCCGTATTCCGGTTCCCCAACACATGGCCCCAGTAGGCTGCCCAGAAGTGACACACCAAGAGAAAATGCACGACAGTTTCAGCTTCCGTGCCACACCTGCAGATTGGGGTAGGGCCCATACCCAGACGGAACTCATGGGCCCGTAGCAGGACATGCCACGTCCTGAGCCTAGACAGTAGAGCCGCGTCCCTCCTAGGCAAAACATCCAGGCCGCATGGCCGGGAAATCTCCGGGTGGACATCGTAGAGCACCCGGCCCACCGTACTGCTATCCCACTCATCCTGCCAGTCCCTGGCAGTCACCCACTTAAGGACTGGCTGGAAGTCCTTGGGCGTGACTGGAAACACCGCAGCATTAATCCTTCTTTTAAACCCCTTCCTTGCCAACCCATCAACTAGCTCATTCCCGTAGCAACCACTGTGTCCCGCCACCCACCGCACCTCTACTCTGATTCCCCTCTGTACGGCGCTTAGAAGCTTCAGGGCAATTTCAACCACAAGTGGGTGATAGACATCATGCCGCCGGAAAGCCGATTGCAGAAAGCGTATCCCAGCCGCAGAGTCCGAGAAGACCCGTTGCATCTTATTCGAGTGAAATACAATCCAATCTTGTGCACCTCGCCTATTGTTGCCCCATTGTTACATGTTGCAGCATTGCATTCTGGGGCCTCGCCGCCAGTCCAGTTTTTTTTTTAATTCTCGTGCGGAAACGAACTCTAATAAGCACAGCCTGCAGGCCGTGCTAATAAAAAATATCATATCAAAAACCAAAACTGGTAAAAGGGGCCGCCAAGTTCCGAATGGTTCGGCCCTTCAAATCAGTGATATCAACACACCAAAACATTCGTTAAGTTAATCGCACCGCTTAATAGTTCGAAGGTTAAATGAAAACTAGAACATTGATACTTTCGGTAGCAATGTTCAAGTTTTCATTTAACGTCCAAAATATTATTCGGTGCGATTAAGTTCGCGAATGTTTTGGTGTGTTGATATCACTCCTTTGAAGGGCTGAACCATTCGGAACTTGACGGCCCCTTTTACCAGTTTTGGTTTTTGATATGCTATCACTCTTTTTTAAATTTTGTATTGACTCAACTCCACTGCCGTGCAGATGTGTAATAAAGCGCCACGTCAACTAGAAATTGGTTTTCAGCAATTTCCTACTGCGTTTTGCCTATACGCCGAACCATTCTCAACTTGGTCACCTCTTATAGGTTTTGGTTTGGTTTTAATTTTGTTGTAATTTGTTTTATTTAGTTAGATTTGGTGTGTTGATATCACTCCTTTGAAGGGCCAAACCACTCTCAACTTGGTGGCCTCGTTACCAGTTTTTGGTTTTGTTTATTCTGCTTTGTTTTTACACTTGGTTTATTTTTCGTGAATTGGACGTGAATACAATTTCTTTGCAACGTTGTTCAGATTTATCGTGATACACTAGAGTGTGTTTAGGCACGTACGTCAGTATACACGTTCTCATTGTCCGAACTTTGCGTTCCAATAAGAAACGATGCCGACAATACTAACAATGGTTATAACAATATTTTCGTACTTACGCGCCCTCCCACACCATCCCCCTTACGCCCCCAGGCACAAAACCATAAAAGATACGCAGTTCGTATTGTACTGCACCCATTCGTCCAGTTTCATAGCTGGAAGCCTTCCTGTTATCTCGGAATTGATGAATAATCACCATATGGGATTTAACATGGGGATGAGCGGACTAGCTAGCTATCTAGTTAGCTAGGTAGTAACTAGTAGTAACACATTTGCGACGTTATTGAGGGTCAGATTTTGTATTGAAAGCAGCTTAGCTGGCATTCCTACAAGACTTAATTTTTGTCAGGTGGCTCATTGCTCTCGATTTCAACACAATTTAAGCTTTTGTACCGCATTATTATTTGTCCCCAAGTACCTGAAATGTGCCCAACTATGTTTCAAGATATAAGACATTGACGCTATGGCGTCGCGCTACAATGGTTACAAAATCGACAACTGAATTGATGTGATGTTTGTTGTGTATTGCTTGATATGAAAAATTGCCCTATCACACAAAAAAAGAAAATATTATAACAGTATAATTCTTGGTACGTCGTGTAATCTGACATTGTTTCAGCAATGTTTGTCGATGTTCGATACCAAATTGCCCCATCATCGTTCAAGCAATGAGAACTCGGCAAGTAAAACTGTTTTCCATTTACCATTTCCATTTATGTTTTTATTGAGGCCCTAGCCTGATGCCATGCGCCCCATAACTAATCCTATTGCTTAGAGCTACAACACCAAATCAACACAACTACCACAATCAAAGCAAACAACACACTCAGCACAATTGACACATGATCGACAGAGCAGTTCACAAGTCCACAGCTGCCCTGCACCCACAGCGGCACATCGCCAATGATCCCTTGCACTCCTTGCACTATGCACTATCTGCCACACCACGCACAGTACACTGCATCACACTGTCACCGTACACCAGTTACCACGCCCTGCACACCTTCCCGTACACCATACGCCTCCGCAAAGCTTCTGATTTTCCAGCGCCATCGCTAACGCGCTCCACCGAAGCGCCCACCTTCTCTTCCCCATATAGGGAAAGTTCCAGTGGGCCGTTAGGGAACCTTATGAACCTCGCACCACAACACAACCCTCAGACACTACAGGACCAGCACACCCCACAACGAGCAACGGGGGGGGGGGGGGGCGGGGGGCTAAACATCCACACCCATTTCTACCACAAACGCAGCAACTGCATGTTGCTTCGCCAGGGGGCGTAGGCCATAGGAAAGCGACAAAAGGTTCTCAAGGTTCGGGGAGGACCCTGGCCATGGGCTAAGACGCCGCCGCTCAGCGGTGAACTGCCGACATACTAATAATACATGCTCCGGCGTCTCATCTACGTGACACAGGGAGCACATGGGCGACCCAACCCAACGGTACCGAAATCTGTGGGCCCGAAGCATTGTGAATCCAATCCTGAGGCGCGAGATGATCCTCGCATCACGATAGGATAACTCATCTATGCTAGACGTACAAGAGCACTGAGGGTGAACAGCATACAGAGACCTGCCTTCCCTCGCAGCATCTCATGCTCTTTGCCACTGAACCATGGCCCACCGGTGTACCGTCAGTTTACGTCCGGAGGGAGACAACAACCCCCCTTAGACAACAGCCATTAAAAATGTTTCATGTCCACATCATTGTTGATTGAAATGAGAAATTACCCCATCAGACAATAAAGAAACTATTGTAACAGTATTATTTTTGAGACGTCGTGTAATCTCACATTATTTAAGCAATGTTGCTCGATTATGAATGCCCGCATCACCATTAAAGCAAGGAAAATCTAACGACGAATAACCACATTAGACAACAAGCATTAACATTAAAAAAAATATACTATGCACCTTTTTAAATGGCCTGATCCAAATTCTGCACAGGCAATCACATTACACAGAAATGGGCTGTTCAATTGTTTTTGCGAGTGGGATATTCAGCCAGATAAAGCCCTTAACAATGGGCCATTAGGAAGCAATAGCCTGCATTACATTGTTTCCAAATGACTCATGATTTTCGGGTAATATCCTTTTCATGGCTCATAGCCTAGACAATGTAGGTGGTTTGTCGGTTCATTACTACATTTTATGTGGCCAGAAATTCGGCCGAGGACTATTTTACGTGCAGAACTAGCGACTGAGGGAGAAAGGGAAATTTATAGTAGGTCAGGGAATTTCGACTTAATCTTAGTTGTTGTACCTTTCCATATCACTAATGTATTTGTTTAGAGTTTTATATTATTTAAAAATCCGTTTTATGTAAGTTGTTTTCATGTATCTGCAAAATAAAACATCTAGAAACATGGAATATTTCAAAAACTTGTAGGCTTTCGGTGTTCCAACCCGGGTTTTGCTGGAGGGACTTAGGGCACTCCTCAAATTCCCCTAGTCAAAAAAAGAAGGGGCGCTAACACCCGGTTTGTATCGTCCTGGAAGTTTTTGTCGCCGGCTCCGTTTGCATGTATAGGCGCCTGGCGATGGACCTGCATGTTAAATCAATGTTGTCCTGACCATTTCGAGGAATAGCAACCTTTAGAGGCCATTTTATAAACACATGAGACAGCGGACAACAATGACAACACCAGAATAGGACAATGCAAGCTTGAGGCAAACAGTACTCTACATGAACCATTTTGGTGGTTGAAGCCTTTAAACAAAAATATACCACCGAAGCAAATAATTTGTATTAAAGGCCAACCTTGAGAGAATACAAGAAAATACCTAGTATTCTCTAAAGAATACCTGTGGGAAGTTCTCCACAGTAAAAACGTTCTCGCCATATTTCTAGTGTGGTGGCCAAGAAGCAAGTTTGTTCCGGCTCCCCTGGTTAAAGCCCCATCACATCGACTTAAAGGCACACACCAAGGCCAAAGCCTTCCCTTCTCTCCCCACCCGCTCGGCCAATTGGACTCACCCAATTTCCCCTCACAAGGAGGAAGACCCTCCATGAATCTTTTGACACCCAGTGTTCTCGTCCATCATTCTACCCGGAAGCGCTCTCTCCACGGCGCAACGCCATCTCTCGACATCTCCTGGAACCCTTGTTTCCCACCTTGTTACCATTTCACACAGTCAAGCCATCTTTTGCTGTCAACATGGTGAAAGTGAAGGACGTGCGTAATCTTCCAGATTCTGACAAAGTGGACCCTTATTGGGGTCGAACCCCAACCATCGACGACGCAGGAATTTGTCCGTGTGTTGGTCTTACCAATCCTACTGGTAAAGAGTATAAACAGGACAGAATGCCAAATGGGCTCGATAAGTGTTAAATCAATACGAATGCACATCTAGTTACGTTGCCTTTTGGAGTTAAATGTCAGACGGCCTGAACGGGGGATCGAACCCACGAACTTTGAAACCAAAGGCCGGAGTCCTACCGCTCAGCCATACCAACATGGTCCCACGACAGTATAGTGAGCGGTAGGACTCCGGCCTTTGGTTTCAAAGGTCGTGGTTTTGATCCTCTGCTCAGGCAGTCTGACATTAAGTCCAAAAGGCAACGCAAATAGGTTTGCATCCGTATTTATTTACCGTAAAAACCCACACGCAAAGGTCTGCCAATATCATCGAAAATGTGACTTTTACTTTAATCCATGTCCGATTTGTGTCACCATTCCCCATAAGGAATGGCGTGTAATTGAAGTATGCAATTAGCCTCCGCAATTCGCAAACGGTAGCACATTTTGCACCTCAACAAAAACCCAAGATTAACAGCAAAAGTCAAGACTGCCACCATTACTCCCGAAAAGAAAAGGAAGATGGCTTCGTGCACAATTTCAAAACCGCACCCCACTCCATGTTTTTCACCTTCTCGTTCACCTCTACAATCGTTCATTCCCCAATCCATGATTTAGGTTCTCTAATCCGAATCATCGACAACAGCAACTTTCATTTCAAACAAACATGTTCTCGCAATAAACCAAGCTTTTTCATCTCTTGCTGTGGAGTTCATAAATTCTTCATACTGTTAATCCACCCACTGACATTGATTCGGTCAATCTGGGCACCCCATTGGAGACAACTGACAAGGATGAACCTTAAGTTCTCCCCCTCAGCGTGAAATGACAACAGTGCAAACAGTGCCATTTTCTCCTTATGCCAATCCACCCGTTGCATTCACGCCCCATTCTCCCACTCCTCCGGCCAGTTTCGTGGACATTTTGACATTGAATGATGCAGCCAACCCCCAAGATTCGAGTGGTGAAACCGAACCAATGAACATGCCACAAGATCAGGTAGGTTCGAATGCAATCACGTCTGCCGTCCCTTT
Organism: Lithobius niger; assembly: GCA_023313725.1. NCBI lineage: Eukaryota > Metazoa > Arthropoda > Chilopoda > Lithobiomorpha > Lithobiidae > Lithobius > Lithobius niger. The sequence continues at coordinate 131 of JAHWFP010258182.1, read as the reverse complement.
TGTGACTAATGTGAACCTTTCCACCACTGCGTCTCCTGTGATTTCTCATCTTTTCGACATTCCGACGTCAAAACGCACCTCTAATGGGATCATGAAAACCACCATTGTCGAACCCACTGCACCAACTTCTG
>JAHWFP010258124.1:373-13523 GCA_023313725.1 Lithobius niger | reverse complement strand
TGGCGATCTCCGTGTCGTGTTTTGACGATGCAGTAATTAAATTGTTGAATCGGAGGTACGTAACGTATTCTTACCGCAATTCTTGTGTTTAGTTATTGTGTAAGTGATCCAAAAGTCAAACATGCATGTCAAAATGGATGTAATTGCCCTTCAACTGCACTCATTGATGCGGGAACGGGTCGAAACTCATGCACTCGCTTGTAGAGGGCAGCCCCTAAGACTTCATTGCATGGCAGTTAACACGTTCAGGGAAGACAATGTTGCTATTTTGTTTTCCTCGTAACTATTGTAATTTTGCTCCGATTTTCAATCTTTTTTCACAGTTTGTTATGTTTAACGCTAGCGCACAACTTTGTAATTCACGTTTGTGCTGTATCTTGTGCCGTTTGGAAGATACAATTTGGATGACCTTGAATGCTGTTTTCAAGGTCATTGAAAATGTCGCCATATCTGACTTACATTACAAATATGTCTTCAGAATTAACATAGGATAACGGCAGTTATTTGCGTGTGACCAGACTTTTGCCTCACCCTGTATACCAGCCGATAAGGATGTTTATTAGTTATAATCGAGTGACTTGTTAGCTTCTTTTAGCTTAGTGGGGACACTGTGTGTCATCACCATCTCCACCATTATGTATATCATCTTTACAGCTATACATATAATTGAATTGTGAAGATCACATTTACTGGGCGGAGCGAGATGCTACATGTATTTTCCGCTGTGTTGTAAAATTTAATTGGGAATATTTTTCACAACAACTTCATCTATATGATGTCTGCTCTGTGCGCCCTTGTACGATTTCCGCCCAGTGCTCTGACAACGAATCCGACACCTACCTATATGAGCACATCTGGATAGCTCTGCCGCCACGTCCGAGATATGGTGAATAAACGATAAAACAAGCGACCGCATTGTTTCAAAACACGTTGAATTGGTAGTAAGAGCATTTCTTTTTAACCATTTGTAATTATTTCCTGCATTTTTCACAAAAATTACTTTCCTATGGTATATTATGGCAAATGGTTTTGCGTTGAATCGTTGCCACTGGCCTTACAGATTGGGCTCCCTTACCGCCACTACCAAAAATCGTTTTCGTATACCTGAAATCTTTTAGGCAGAAATTGCTGCTTAATTCCTACCACAAATATTTTCGGAGATAGTCGTGTTTTGCGTTGGCTAGTTAAACCAATTTCTCCGAAAATATTTCAGGTATAAATTTTATCTTCGAACTCTTTCATGCACCAAACTTCCCGGTCACGATATTTCAATCAAATGAGAACTACGAACGTTATTGTGTCACAAACAGACAAACACACAAACAAATGAATTCAAGTTCAGTCGAATATTTGACCTCTCTCATTTAGCTTGCTTGGCCAAAAAATAATCCTAGCGACGAAAAACAGCAAGCCCGCTATCTTTAGTTCATGAATTCAGTGGTAAAACCACCTCTAAGAGCCAACGATGCCGAAACAACTTCTATGACGTCACGTTAAGGGATCAGGAAATTCATCGCGCGTATGAACAACTTTAATGTTCAGAGTAGTTATACTCTCTTATACACAATTGTGGTAATTTAAAATATGGTAAAAACTGTAAAAGTATTGAATTTGTCAAGCATTTTAAGGATTTAGACTTAACTATCGAACATAACTGGAATTTTAAAGTACACGTCGATATTTTGTTCAAAAGTTATTATTTTTTTATGCTTGGGTTCAGTAACATGCAATAGGGCAGTGACACAACGTTGTATTATTGTATATATCTCTATGCTGGAGCCAGTAACTGGGATAGCTGCAAGGGTCACTGGAGGGGGGAAAAGAAGGGCGTCTTACTGAAGACAATGCTGTTAAGCGTGGATTTCTTAGGCCTATATTGCACGATTTTTGTCGATTTGTTGGCAGTTGCTGACATTTTTAAGCAAGTGGAATCTTTATTTTCCAATTACAACCTAGCAGCATAAGAGATTGGAGAAAACAACGTTTTTTAAGCCTATGAAATCCGCTTTCAAAGCACTGCCATGACAAGAAGTGCCGTTGTTTAACCCTCCATTTAATCTAGTGCCCTTTGCAGCTATCTCTCTTGTAGCCATTATGACGTCACACGACGCTGCTCTATTGGAGTGTATGGCTTTACTAACAAACCAGTAATTGAACGATTACAGGAAATACAAAATAAAAAGTAGCGAAAATTTAATTTGCTGACAGATTCGTGCATAAAACAAAAGACATCTTCAATAAATTAGGAATTGTAGACGTAGGTCAGCTATGGGATTACACGATAATACAGAATAACTTGTTTAAAACTAAGAATAAAAACATGGATAAAGTAAAAATTATATTATCAAACTAAGAATGTACGCATTTTACCAGAGCTCACACAGAAACAAGTATGGGGAGAATTTGGAAAATTTTTACGTACCACTCTCAGCAAGAGTGGTATATAACAAAAAACTATTTTGGGATATTAAGAAATCTAGCTATCCCCGCACCTGGAATCCCAAGCCTTGTATCTGCAATCCCCGTACCCGCAACTCCTAATGGCGGATGAACTGCAAAGCTGAGTTTCAGCGTTGAGATGCTGAAATAACGCCGATAGATGGCAGGAAAGCGAAACCGAAACAAACAACCAACAACATCGCTAGATGACGGTTGCTACTTCGAAACCTCCCCATCCCTTCGACAGCTTCACCAACCGTGAAACAACGCCTCTTATACCCCTTCTGTTTGCTTGGGGTAAAAGACCCTTCCACGTTGAACTTGGACTCGGGCCCAGGCCCGACCCAGGCTTTCAAGTCCTGGTCGAACTGGGAACTTGAGACTCCACCCCTGATGTCTTATTTCAGTTAGTCTGCTGGCCGTGCTTTAGGGAAACGGTCTGACTCTAGGAGCGCTGAAGTCCGGCCCCTTGCCTTGATTTCGAGGTCCAGCATGCAAGGAGTATGGAAAGAATGGGCTCGGATTTTCCCTTTGTGAAACCGTGGTTTTGTTAAGTCGTGCCCTGGCACCAAACGCCATGACCGGGTTCCAGTATGGAAGTGGTATTAGTGCTTTAACTTTCATCCCCAACCGGAAAAGGGCAAAGGGTTCGAAGGGTTTTAGCGAGCATTAACAGCATCCGGTCATCTGCCCGGCGAAGCTCTACAACCGGACTTGTCCGTCAACAATACATGTTGTAATAATTCGTGTGTGATTGACTGTTACTACTGATCGACAATGATGCCCATCCTCCTCCCCCCACAAGTTGATGAGGAGAGCCGCATCCATAAAAAACATACCCCTAGCAAACAAGTTATTTACAGCAATTCCTTTGTTCTTAGCCCAGAAAAATGATGAGTGGATTGGAATGGACCTGTATTTCCTCTCAGCTGCTCACGGCTCAATTTATATTTTGTAAAGTCCAGGGTTGGAGGGAAATTTCTTTTGGTCGTTTCATCATTTGATTTCATTAAAAAAAAATTGTTATATTTCATTCAATCATTTCATTAAAATAAAATAAAATTAGGAAATGACCTAAAAAAATTCCCCCTGGATTGGATTCCCCCAGTTTTCCCCTGTGGACACCTCTGCAATCGACAGTACCCTTCACATTGATGTCCGCCCGCCCACTACAACCAAGAATGTATACGCGGTACTCTCTCCGAAACAAAAAAAAAAAACGCATCATTCTGAGTCAGTCTGCATCACCGCTTGGTTCACTAAGAGAAATAAATATATAGATAGATTGGACAAATGGGGAAAAAAATGACAAAACAGTGGCTTCTTGAAAGCAACTACGTTTATATTAACAACTGAATTTTTGTACAAATATTTTTTTCCTTACAAACTTGCTCAGGCTTGTAATAAACATCCATTGATTTTTTTTTATGTTGATGTTTATGTAAAAACTAGAGGAAGCCCGTGCTATGCACGGGGCCGGTCACATTTCCCGGGACACATTTCCCGGGACATTTTCCGACTTATCAGATTGATCGACCACTCATGCCTGCCTCCTGTTTGCATGCAGGTAGAATGGGAGAGCGCATTTGCAATGCGGGCGCGAGGAGGGGAGAAGTGATTGTTCGGCCCGACGACTTGTCAGATTGAACCTTTATTGAGTTGATCGACCACTCATGCCTGCCTCCTGTTTCCATGCAGGTAGAGTGGGCGAGTGCATTTTCAATGGGGAAGTGAGGAGGGGAGAAGTGGTTTTCCTTTTAGCCTTCCCTTTTCCCTTTAGCCTTCCTTTTAGCCGGCCTCCAGGATTATTATAAAGATACTCACGTGTTAAAACACGCCAACTACTTATAAATACGGATGGAACCTATTTACGTTGCCTTTTTGCCTTAAATGTCAGACTACCTGAGCAGGGAATTGAACCCAACACCTTTGATACCCCAGATGCCCAAGTACTTCCGCTAAGCCATTTTGACACTGTTTGTTTCATGGCCTAAACACGACATAGAGTCTTGTCAGTGTGGCTTAGTGGTAGGACTTTTGCCTTTGTTTTCCAAGGACGTGGCTTCAATTCCCGGCTCAGGCAGTCTGACGCATAAGTCCAAAAGGATACGTAAATAGTTTTTCCATCCGTATTTATTTAACAATTCTCGAGCCCATTTGGGTTTCCATCCCGTTTAACGGCAACTATACACAAGCAATTTCTGTAATGACTTTAAAAAAAGGTCGCGCGTAGTTTTAGAAAAGCTCGGTAGGGCTCGTTTACGCAATACAGCGACTCGCCTTTGCATTCTCACAGCTACAACGAGAAATTATCTGAAATTCCAAGATGTCGGCGGGTTTTAACTCTGTCAGCTCACAACGAAACGAGTTAATAATTGAGTTCAGAAGCGATCGGGAAAAATTGTTTCGTCAGGAGGAATTCTTTATCTTACTGTCACGAATTGTAAGACCCCAATCATTTGCTCAAACGATGTCGGATTTAGCTAATCCAGGATACATTGTTACCATGACAACGTCACCTTTGCCATCGCGATTACATTTCAAATACGAGAAAACAAAGGCGAGTCTACGCATAAACGCGCCCTCGAGACATTCTCGCTTGCCGAACGCTATTTGCTAGTCAGCAGTTATTTATTTGCTATTAGTTTCCAGTTTCTACTAAATGAATGCGGCAACACATAAACAATTAAATATAATATACATACATAACAACAAGGATAAAGAACAAATTGTACTAGTAATTTTAAATATTGCTACAACCTTTTCATCGTTTCTAAAATTAGCTATTCTGGTACAAAGAACAGCTTCTAGCAGTGGTCAGACGACATTAGAATAATTAGCTGCTCGCAGCGAGAAATCAAAATCCAACATGGCGTGCATTTCGGGGTTACCTAATCAAAAACAAACCATCGAACACTGGCATTTAGAAATCAGTCCGACGTCTTGTACTGTAGTATTATTGTTTTCTTGTCATAAATCGACGCTATCCTACCGCACGCATCGTACTTTATTTGTTTGGCACACTGCGTTCGCGTAGTTGTCATGGTTAGTATACGTATATACAACTAGAAACCCGCATGCTTCAATAGAGGCGAGAAGCAGCCAGCAGATTTAGTATTAACCAAGTAAAATCTAGTGAGCGAGAAAATATTTTTTTGCATAAACGCGCCCTTAGGGCAAGTTTAGGCCACGACTCGCTTTTGTATTCTCGCAGCTGAAATTTAATCGCGATGGAAAAGCTATCGTTGGCATGGTAACAACGCTTTGTGGATTGGCCAAATCCGACATCGTTTGAACAAATGCTCGGGGTCTTATAGACAGGTCTTTTCCTCTTGCTTTGTGGCTTTTGAGATCTAATTTGTGTTCTATGACTTTTCTTACGTATTTTGACATGCTGAATCCGAAAATCAATGTTACCACGCGATAAACTGGGGCTGTTAGACGCTACAGCCAAAAATTCAAAAGGGCCGCCGCCGGAAAGTAAAAATTCGTACAGGTGCTTGCTATGCGTCTTATTTCCAATGGTTTGAAACGAAATTGACCCTTGTGCATGCCTTGCACTTCACGAAGTCAAATTAACTCCTCAAAGGACACAAATCTGTGACTGCAAGTCACTATGGCCAAAAATTCAAAATGGCCGCCGCCAGAAAGTAAAAATTCGTACAGGTGCTTGCTATGTGTCTAATTTCTAATGGTTTGAAACGAAATCGACCCCTGTGCATGCCTTGCACTTCACGAAGTCAAATTAGCTCCTTAAAGGACACAAATCTGTGACTGCAAGCCACTACAGCCAAAAATTCAAAATAAAAGCCTTCGGAAACTGAAAATTCTTAAACATTCTTGCTATGCGTGTAAGTTTAAATATTTTGCAACTAAATTAGCCATGAAGGCGTACTCAACTTCAAAATGTCCAATTAGTATATTACTGGGCTCAGAAACTGGGCTAGTTAGCTGCTACAACCATGAATTCAAAATGGCGGTCCCTCCAGAAAATTGGAAGATCGGCAGACGCCGTTTACAGTGGTTTAGATTAGACATCACAAATAACAGAAGGAATGGGAACTGTTCCCCCAGAAAATGAAATTTCCCTGGCATATTTGCTACTCGTTCAAGTAGGAGGCTGATTTAGTAGCAACTGTTAATCCATTATTGGGCCCACAAATTGAAAACGTTGGGTTGTTGATTTTAAACAGTAATTTTTTTATTCCTGAGAGGAACCCAAAAGACCCGAAAAGCCATGAACAGTCTGTTGGAGGACTTGAATTAACTCATCAATGAAAAAACGATTTTTAATGAAACTTTCTTTCTCGTAACATAATGTTTCTGTTTGATTAAAAATCAAATGAAAAGTTGACTTGGCCACACAATTTCTCTACAATAAGGTTTCCCTCAAAATTCAATTGCTTATTTTCACTATCTGACTCATCAATAATGTTCAAATTACTACTTCCACAGTCAGACATCTGGTCATCATTGGACATGTCTTCTTCATCAGTCTTTTATATTTCTGCATTTGCTTTATTTTGTGGTGTCAGTTCCGGTGGGAGTTGGTGGCCGTCATACTAGACTGGTTGCCATCTTTTTTGGGTTTTCGGCCAGCCACAATGCTCAGGGTGGGGTTCTAGCATAGTTGGCTCTACACATGCACTCCAGATAACAAGGATAACTGTTCAAATGTTGGTATGCGCTCTGAGGATCAGGAGGAAGCTGATAAAAAAGCTGCATTTTCACACTACCATTGTCAATTGCCGACTCAGATAGGAGCATGCGGAAGGCAAAGCAAAACTCAGAAAGCAAGTCAGAAAGTCCTGCACCAGACAAAGATATATGGATTAGTGATGGTATGACAGCTGTTTAATGCTGTACCTGCAAAACCTAAGTGGGGTGACTATGCTAATGTCTTACTGTCATATTGCCTTCCACCTTCCTCATTCTGCCCAGTGTCAGTGGATATTGTGTTTGATGTCTACAAAGAAGACAGCATAAAAACTCGTACAAGACAGAAGAGGATGGGCAGTATTCGTGTCCACATTGGTTCATCAGAATTACCCATGCCTCAAGGTAATAAATGGAAACAATTTCTTCACAACAGCGAAAATAAATGTGAACTGACGAAGTTTTTAGCAAAGGTTTGGCGAGCTTACAAGAACAGGAAAAGACTTCCCTATCCAATTGTTGTTACAGATGGACAATTTTGTTGGCCCCTCTCACCTTAGACAGAGATTAGGGTGGTTCCAAAAAAATTTTTAAATTTTAAAATTTTTTCTTGTGTTTCTCCAACCAACCATTGGGTGCCATTTGGGTAAGAACTCTCATACCCAAAATATATTGTTTTTAAAACAATATTTAGAACTTGCACAACTGGTTTGAAGTTTTGGACTTTACGAGTTTTCATCGGTTTCGCAAATCAGTCTTCCATTGGTGGTTTAATAAATGGGTATGTAAGTTATTTACTGTTTATTGACTTGATGGGTATTCCCTGCACAGTTCAAACACCTACAAACCAAATTCATAAGCCCCCAATAAGTCAGCATAGATTACAACCAACACCAAAAAAGTTACTCGGTCTGGGAGTGCAATATGGCTTGTTGGAGGAACGGAAGAAACTTTTAAGGCTTCTAAACTACCTTCTCGGGGAGAAGTGTTGAGAGTACTCTTTAATTATCACGATCGTGGACAAATGAGCCTGAAAGACAGTACTGCAAAGACTATAGAGCTGCTGCTTCCTATCTGGGAAAAAGCCTGAATACCAACAAAGGCTCCAAATCACATAGTGGAACACATCAGAAAGCTCCTAAAGAAGCTTGATTAACCTCATCAGATTAAATGGCAGTGCCTAAAGAAGTTGATTAACCGAAAATCTGAGAAGAATACAAACCAGCATATGTTCCAGGAGAGCCTCACAGTTATTTTCGACGTGGCCCAGATGCAGAGTCACTTATTAAAATCGAGGAAGACCGGCTATTCTTGAAAGCCCAGCGAGAGAAGGCCCGCAGAGGCACAATTGGAGGAGTGGATCGCAATCTTGCTCTCCAGGAAGAACGTGCAGCCAGGAGGCGTGCTGCAGCAGCAATTCGTGCTTTGAAAGCCAAGTCAGCACAGGAGGAGGATGCTACTACAACTGCTGTCAGTGAGGACTCGTCCTGTGATTCTACCAGCGTTAAATCTTCTGACTTAGAAGCTGGACTAAGTAGCCTGCCTGAACCAGGACCATCAACGGAAAAGAAGCCAAGGCTGAGAGGCAGGGCAACAGTAGTAACTCCACAGGTGGCTGCAGCACTTGATCGAACTAACACAAGTGATCGCTGTGCTTCCCACATATTTTCAGCAATGGCATCAACAAGTCAACTCCAGCAGAATGTGGAAGAACTGATCATCAGCCGCAGTGCTATACGTCGAGCCAGAATGAAACACCGTAAGGCTTTCACTGCTGAAGTCAAAGCCTCATTTGACCCACCAGTGCCGTTGATTCTGCACTGGGATGGGAAAATTATGGAAGACTTCACTGGTTCTGGTCGAGAAAAAGTCGACCGACTCCCTATTCTTGTGTCTGGACAAAATGTGCTGAAACTGCTTTCCGTACCGAAGCTTCACGATGGGACAGCAATTACAATGTCACAGGCTGTTCTGGAGAGCATTGACGAGTGGGAATTGCGGGATCGCATCAAGGGTCTGTGTTTCGATACCATAGCCTCCAATACTGGAGTGAGAGGTGGAGTATGCATCCTGTTAGAGACTGAGATTGGCCGCGAGCTGCTGAACTTAGCATGCCGCCATCACGTTGCCGAAGTCATGCTGAAGGAAGTGTTCAACCTCTGTGATGTGTCTAAATCTCCAAATATGGAGCCCTTTGGCCATTTCAAAGAATTTTGGCCACAAATTGATCAAACTTCATTCTGCACTGCAATTGAAGATAAGAGCAAGGAAGTAAGAATCGCTCCATGGAAGGATGGCATTATTAAGTTTGCCTGTGCTCAGTTGGAACAATTCCAGCCAAGAGATGATTACCGAGAGTTACTGGAACTGACAAGTATTTTCTTAGGGAGTGTTCCTCCACGTGGCATACGTTTCCAGTACCCTGGAGCAATCCATCGTGCTCGCTGGATGGCAAGGGCCATCTACTCCATCAAGATCTGGCTTTTCCGTAAGCAGTATGAACCACCACAAACTGAGTCTACTACATCGCGGTGGTCTCATGGGCAATCATATGGTGAGAAAATATGTCCTCACTTGAAGGAAATATCTCTCTTTGCGACTGCTATTTATGTCAGGTATTGGTTCCAGAGACCATCGTCAATAGGAGCTCCAAGAAACGACCTAGAATTGCTAAACAAACTGTCAGTATATCCAAACAAGGACGTCGCACAGGCAGCCACCAAAGCATTTGGGCGCCATCTCTAGTATCTGTCGGAACTGCTTGTCGGCTTTGGATTCTTCGACGATGAAGTGTCGGACGAAGAGAAGAGATTGATGGTACTGGCCCTTAAAGAGAAGGAAGGGACTGAAGAGCCTCCGAAACGGATACTGCCATTCCTTGAACCATCAAAGAAAGGGTTGCACGACTTCGTTACTACATCAACGATACGTTTTTTCAATATTCTTGACTTGTCTGAGGAGTTTTTGCAGCATGATCCCAGCGAATGGAGAGTTCTCGAATCATACCAGTGTAGTCAGAGTATTGCCAAGTCATTGAAGGTGGTCAACGACCTTGCAGAACGGGGAGTTGTTTTGATCCAAGAATTTAATGCTTCTCTCACACGAAACGAGGAACAAAAGCAGTTTCTGCTCCAAGTCATTGAGGTTCACCGGAAAGTTTTCTCTGCACCCACAAAGGCTGGAGCCATTAAACGATCCAAGCTAACATGAAATGAATCAATCATCATCATTTTATGTAACTTTATATAACTTGTTTGCCACCTAAATAATACGGTGTTCCACTGATTGCTTATGTTCAATTGTATAACCGTAAAGTAAAGCGTTACATACTTTGATTGCCTTGTGCAAGTCCTAAATATTATTTTATTTCACATAATTTTTTCTGGAGTTCTTTTTTCATGATATGGAACCGAACTGTGGGTTGGAGGATAACTTTCTAACACTTTTAATTTTTGGGACCACCCTAACAGAGATGGTCAATGAAATATGCAGTCATGAGGAAGCAGATACAAGGCTCGTTTTGCATCACCAGTTGTCATTACATCCAAAGATGCTGATGCATTGGTAATATCAGTGTGTGTACTTGCCCAGTTTAATGCAAAAGGTTTTTCAGATGTCATGGTTTATGAAGATTGACAATGGTAGGTACACCAATATAAAGAAGATATGTGAATTTTTGAGTTCAGTGTTGTGTGGCAAAATCTTGACTCTTCAGGCCATTACGGGTTGTTATGTGACTTCCTACCTTTTTTAATTTGGAAAAACCAGTGTTCTGAAAAACGTTTTAAATCATCCTCAGCTTGCTAAAGGCTTAGAGGAGTACGGATAACTAGAAAAACTCAGTCTTAAGCAGAGGAAACTGGTGTACTCTTTCTGCAATTGGCTTGCTACCGTGGAAAAGTAGGGAGGATTATGTAATAACTCGGATAAGACTGTACGATAATAAAAAGAAAAAGAGGATGACACGAACACTTCCTTCTGATGCTCAGAGCGCATACCAACATTTGAACAGAGTTAACCTTATGCATGTGCAAGGTGTGCATGTGTTGAGCCAACTATGCTAGAACCCCACCCTAAGAATCGTAGCTAAACCCAAAAAAGATGGCAACCAGTCTAGTATGACGGCCACCAACTCCCACCAGAACTGACACCACAAAATAAAGCAACTGCAGAAATATAAACGACTGAGGAAGAAGACATGTCCAGTGATGACCAGATGTCTGACTGTGGAAGTAGTGATTTGAACATTATCGACACTCAGTCAGATAGTGAAAATGAACAAATGGATTTTGAGGAAGAAACCCTATCGTAGAGAAATTGTGTGGCCATAATACAAAGTCAACTTTTTAGTTGATCTTTACTCAAACTGAAACATAATGTTATGAGAAAGAACGTTTGCATTAAAAATCGTTTTGTCATTTTAAGTTAATTCAAGTCCTTCAACAGACTGTTCATGGCTTTTTGGGTCTTTTGGGAATAAAAAAATATTGTTTAAAATCAACAACCCAACGTTTTCAATTTGTGGGCCAATAATGGATTAACAGTTGTAATAAATCAGCTTCCTAGAAGTATTAACATTGCACGACTAGCAAATATGCCGGAGAAATTTCATTTTTGGGGGGCCGCCACTTTGAATTCGTGGGTGTAGCAGCTAACTAGCCCAGTTTCTGAGCCCAGTAATATACTAACTGGACATTTTGAAGCGGAGTACATCTTCACAGCTGAATTTAGTTGCAAAACATTTCAATTTACAAGCATGCCAAGAATGTTTAGGAATTTTCAGTTCCGAAGGCCATCATTTTGAATTTTTGGCTGTAGTGGCTTGCAGTCACAGATTTGTGTCCTTTAAGGAGCTAATTTGACTTCGTGAAAGGCAAGGCATGCACAGGGGTCGATTTCGTTTCAAACCATTTGAAATAAGAATTATAGCAGGACCTGTACGAATTTGTACTTTCCGGCGGCGGCGGTCATTTTGAATTTTTGGCTGTAGTGTCTTGCAGTCACAGCTTTTGTGTTATTTAATAAGCTAATTTGACTTCGTGACGTGCAAGGCATGTAAAAGGGCGATTTCGTTTCAAACCATTTGAAATTAGATTCATAGCAAGCACCTGTACGAATTTTTTACTTTCTGGCAGCGGCCATTTTGAATTTTTGGCTGTAGTGACTTGCAGTCACGGATTTGTGTCCTTTAAGGAGCTAATTTGACTTCGTGAAGTGCAAGGCATGCATAAGGATCGATTTCGTTTCAAACCATTTGAAATTAAAACGCATAGCAATTACTTTCCGGCGGCGCCCATTTTGAATTTTTGGCTGTAGCGGCTAACCGCCCCAGTTTATCGCGTAGTAACATTGATTTTCGGATTCAGCAGGCCAAAATACGTAGGAAAAGTCATAGAACACAAATTAGATCTCAAAAGCCACAAAGCAAGAGGAAAAGACCAGTCTATTACAGTTCGTGACATTAAGCTAAAGAATTCATCCTGACGAAACAATTTCCCCAATCGCTTCTAAACTCATTTATTGACTCGTTTCATTACGAGCTGGCAGAACTAAAACCGCCGCCATAATAAAATCCAAAACCGGATGCATTAAAATTCGTAGTGAACTTGAAATTTTCGTGAAAGCTGTAGAGATGTAAACATTTGACAAGTTCCTTTAATGATTAAAAAAAAAGCGAAACAACGACAACTGAGTACAAGTTCATTATCAACAAGGACGCACTAACACTGCATCAGTAATTCGACGTGTTGTTAGGTACAGAAGAGGAAAAAGAAAATTAATGTGTGATTGACGTATGCAGTTGGAAAGGCAGCATAAACTCAAACTATTATACATTCTGAATGCGTGGTGCACTGAAAAGTATACGTATTGCACATTGAATACAAAAAAAAAAAAACCCGTCCTCTAGCTTTTGCTACTGCAATACGGCAAATGAGCGATCATGCGATCATGTAAGAAACGACCAGATCTCATCTAACGCTATTATTTTTGTTACAAAAAAAACCTGAAAGTTTTGTTTCTTTAAAGCTTCCCGTCCTCTTCGTTCAATTGGGTG
>JAHWFP010258121.1:492-11162 GCA_023313725.1 Lithobius niger | reverse complement strand
AGCGGACCCTCAAAATATTTGACACCAATTTCCGAACACCCTGTATACAGCCCAATTCTGGATGTATTCTGCTGCCATAGCTGGAATAACCACTTTATTTCCAAATATACAGAGCAAGGCCTAGTGGACTGTTTGCAATATGATGTGCCTACCATGTAAAGATTTATGAAAGTGCTTAACCCCGAACACAATTGAAAGTGCCTCACGATTGACTTGCGCATAGCTAAGCTCTGCCGTGCTTAACGTTCGCGATGCAAATGTGATTGGTCTGTATTCTCTTGAAGGCTTGGTATGCAAAGGTGCTGAGCCAAGGCAACTGGCAACGCATCGTAAACCAAGTTGAGCTTAAAATCAGGGTCACAATGAACCAGAGTTACACTGTTAAGAAATGCCTCCTTAGCTTTCAGCACGGCCTTTGAACATTCATCTGTCCAAAGCCATTGAATGTTTGGGCTCAAGAGTTTGTCTCCACGGACTCAAAATCAAGACCAAGTGTGGCACGAATTCCAAGTATTGGTTAAGAAAATTTTAGAAGGGTTTCAGCTCTGAGACATTAGTAGGCTGTGGAGCCATCCTAATTGCATCCAGATCTTCGGGAACATTAAACAGTCCATCAGTATTTAGCATAATAAATCCTAGGTGCTTTAATTCAGATTTATTTAACTTACATTCGGTCTTTAATACCTTAACGATGTGTTCCTAAAGAGCAGAGCATGCTTTCGACAAATGTGCAGCATGCTCCCCTCCCCTCTCATTATGAGAATATCATCGTAGAAAGGATTTACCTTTGGTATGCCTTTTAATACGTGAGTCGTACGTTTCTAAAACATACTTAGAGCACTCGCTAAGCCTAGTGGCACTCTTTGCCACTCGTATAACTCAAAGGGGTTTATTGTTAGCTCCATATGCAAAAATGTGTCAGTAATTTACGACAGAAATCGTGTCATACCCACCAAATAATTTTTACTGCTCCAGGTACGGGAAAATACTCACTTTCAAGTTATGGGTTCACAGTGATGTGTAGTCACCTACAATCCTCACCTCCCCATTTGGCATGGAAACCAGCACATGGGGTTAACCCAAAAACTACAATATCAACTGGGTTTAAAATACCTTCCCACTTTATACGTTTTAACTCAGTCTCAGCCTTGACTTTCATTGCTACGGGTACAGGGTGAGCTTTACAAAATATGGTCTAGTATCATGTTTGAGTTTAATGTTGGCCTTGTAGTCTTTGAAACTACCAAAATCCGTTCTAAACAGGTCTGGGAACTATCAAAAAATGCCAGAGTCGGACGCAAAATTGACCTCCGTGCCATTTTCCCCTTCATTAACATTTACACTTAAGAAGTGACCCAGCCTGGTGTTGAATTTCTTACTCCAACCCTTTCCAAAGTGAGTAGGTTGCTTTCCAGGAATAACAATCGTGCTTAACTTCTTTGTTTGGTTATTGTGTGTAACGTTCAGCCTAACACCAAGAGGTTACAACATCACCCAAGATTTTTAGAGTGATGGGTGTTGATTCGAACTTCAAATTAAAAAAAAATAAGATTTGTACCAGCTTACAGGTAAGACTGTACTATCACAACCTGCAGCCCACTTCTAATATTAATTTATGACCATTTAGACCACAACAGACCATCTATTTTGTAGGCTACTGCTAACATCAGAGAGTGTCACTGTATTGATTGCAAAGACTAAACTTTCCTCTTTCCTGCAACTATAGTTACCTTCATTTCAGAGTCAATATCTGATTCCTCTACAACGAGATTGGTCTTTTTACGACCGTATTTTTTATTGTTACTATGTGAGCTCTTCTTTACTTTTCAGGTTTAGCATCAGTGGGAATCGCACTGCATTAGCCGACATAGAAACACAGCCATGGTATCCATGGTAGAACAAATTGTGCCCGTTTGCCGTCATAAATTTACACACGGAACGCATGTGACCATTTAGGTCACCATAAAAACATTATTATTACATCTCTCTTAGATTTACGGATTTTACGTTTAAGTTTATCGGTGAACAAGCCCCTAAACCCAGCTACATTAGACTCAACTTGTTCGAAAGAAAGAGCAACTTCACCAGATTTTTCAAAGGGGACATCTACAGGCTTCATCATCATTAAATGATGTTTTACTTTTTTATTATGAAGCCTCGCCACTAGGCGGTCTCGTAAGGCATCTGTACAACGTTAATATAATCACAGTTACACCATTAATCATTAACCACAAAGCTTCCCTCTCGCCTGACACTTGATCACACTTTCGAAATTTTACTCTTTCGCTAATGAAACTAGGGGTCGGATTGATACTATCTCCGAAAAGTTTGTCTATTTCAACTAATGTTTTCTCTACAGGAGCAAGAGGCGCGCGGAGATTGCATAAAAGAATTAAGTCTTTTACCAATACTAGCAATTAGGATCTGCACTAGTTTGTCGTCAAGGACGTCAAATGTCAAAAAATGCAATTTTACACGTTGGAAATGTACGTCCCAGCTCACAGATGAAGGTTTAAATTACTCGAATTTCTTTTTGAATACGTGGACTACGGGGGGGGGGGGGCCCCCTCCACTCTCCTGGAGGAATGATGAGCATTTCAGCTGTGGTATCTAACTCAGAGTCTCCACCCGCTGAAATACTAAGTGTTGGCCAGCTAAAAGTACTAGCATCGAACTCCTATGCCCCAGCTGCACTTCTTAATGTTATTTGAAAGTCTTCCTCGTCGCTCATGTATGATTTACCACGTACTGATGATACGAACGTAAAAGCGATACATTTACTTTTTAACTTTAAATTTAAGTATTGATCTTGGAACACACTTGAAAATTCACACAACTTTTACATGCAGGGCAAATGACGATTACAAAAGATTGCAAACGTTATCACAGCTAAGCATACAAAATTAGACGAGCAAGGCCTATTTTCTAAATAAATATCTGCAATATCCCCAAAATATTTGTAAAGTATCTGACGAAAAATTACGAACCAATTTTGCATATAAGAAAACAGTTATGCAAAATGCTTCAACATTTGACATATCTTTTATAAATTCATTCAAGGCCATCAACCCTTTGAATCTTTCATTTACGGCAATTATACCCATGACTGATGGTTTCGCTATTAGTGTATTGTAAACCGAGTAATCAACTTTAAGTCACACCTAACCTAGACCCACAGACACATGCACATACATAAAAAGAACATTTTGACGGCCCCCAGCCAGGCCGGCTAAAAATGGTTTCTTTGTACCTAAAATATACTTAACCTGATAATTTAGCATTACATTCCTTGAATGTGATGTTCCCCAGGAGGTTTCTTCCGGTGCGTAGGCGCCTGCTTGCATGTCCCTACTGTGCATGTGCGAGGCAGTACTCCCTTACAAAAGCGACAGCGCGCCCGCTATCGGCATTCATTTTACTCTCAACATGTCAGGCGGTGACTCGAGAGGGGAGGCAGGGCGGGAGTAGGTTAAGTATGTTTTAGGTACAAAGAAACCATTTTTAGCCGGCCTGGCTGGGGGCCGGCAAAATGTTCTTTCTTTGTTGCCAAAACATCTTAACCTGATAATTTAGCGTTATTAGCAGACCTCATCAAAGTTTTGTGGCGGGCACCGCCCTGACGAGCACCCCGGGATGGAAGCAGGCTGTCCCCCAAAAAGTTATTGAAAACTTCGCACTTTGTTCAGAACAGGTGAAGAACCTCAAAGTTTGGTCACTTGTCCTCTTCCGTAGTTGACTTGCTTCCAACGTGAATGTTTAGCTTCCATCGTGGTTGGATTGCTTCTGCTTCGTTCTGCGGGCTTAAGGGGGGGGGGGGGTTGACACCTGTACAGGTTGCAACAATAGGTCGCAGCCGGTGTAGTTCGTTTACATTCACGGCCTATGCGTCAGGTTGTGTGAGGTGGAGGTCGATGGATTCCCTCAAGATGCTGGTGTGAGGATTTCTTCGGTCAGAAGGCTTTGTTGGTGGTTAATGATGTGGAGATTGCCCTGAATGATGTAAGTTACCATGGGTCAATAAACTCTTGTGTGGATCCATACGTTAGAATGTGAGTCAGTGAGGAGAAGAGGTTGGTTTCTTCCTTCTCGTCAGTTTTTTTTTTTTAATTGGACAATGGAAAAACCCGGGTGGTTGTTATACGACTAGTAGTCAGTAAATCGACCCCATTGAGCGGAGTAAGCATAGTTGCGGTGGTCTTTGAAAAGTTCGAAGAAAGCCTTGTGTTGATTTAAGTCGGGGCATTGGATTTTTCGCACAGCCAAATGGCCGAAGGGATTGGATGAGTGAAGGGCACCGTCGGCCGAAGGGCTGGTCCTGGTTTGTGGCAGACCATGATTGCATCTTTCCGGAGGAGCTAAGAGACTTCGAACGAAAGATCTTGCGTGGATGGAGGAGCGAGTTTTCACGGGGGAAAGGATGTTAGCAGCTGTTGAAGCAAGAGTGTCCGCCGAAAGCTGTGTTTTATGAAGGATACAATTTCCGTGTTGAGTTTCTGCCAAGCTGGGAAGAAGAGGCGAAGTCTTGCGCCGGTTGGAAGGCAGGGGAGGAAGAAGGCGTCGTGGTTTCAATGAAAGGAGCCTCTGCCCTCTGGTGACGAGTGGCGGCTGTGGCAGTCAGGAGATGCGGCTCGCTCCTGCAGGTTGCATTGGCCGGAACGGGAGCGAGGGGGTTTGGGTCGAAAGGGCTGTTGGTTTCTCGGCCGAAAGTAGGAGTTAACTTTCGGACGGTGCCGAGCTGTGAAGAAGAGGAGAGGAGCTGCGGTGGTCAGGAGTTGCGGCTCAGTCCAGCTGGTTGCGTTGGCCGGAGCGGGAGCGAGGGGGATCGAGCCGAAAGGGCCGTTGGTTTCTCGGCTGAAAGTAGGAGTTAACTTTCGGAAGGATTGGCGGCGCTATGGCCGAAGCTTTGTTCCAGTCGTCTGGCGGGGGCGGGAGGTTTCATTGCCTGCTCTTTTGAAAGGGGCGGTTTGATTTTGATATCCAAGAGTGGGACAAGAGACGGGATGAGCCGTCGGAAGGGGATGTCCGGCTCGTGAGAGGGTTGGTTGCAGAGACGGTGCCGTGTGGAGACGTTCGGTTGTTGGCGGACGAAAGGGCGATATCCTAAAGGAGGAGGGTGTTAAAAAGGGCCCTGGTTGTCCAATTCAGAGAGAGATTGGTTGCGAACCTTGCTTTCAGAAAGAGTTGTGAAAAAAGGGATAAAAGGTTCCGCATAGGTCGGGGTTCCGCATATCTTCTGGGCTTGCGTCCATGGAAAAAATAAAATTTCCATTGACTGTCGTGTTGAGGACTTCGGCTTGCGAAGCGGCTCGGAGGCTTAGCCGAAGGCGTTTGTTGTTTTCGTAAGAGCGAAAGTCGGAACGGCAGCTTTAACCTGACTGAAGACAGTGGTGACGAAATTCATCTTTGGGCTGGTTGCGTCATTTCCAGGCGGACGAAAGAAGCTATTCACGGTCGGGGTATGGGGCTGGTGGCTCCTTGTCAAGGATGAGGGGGTCTCCTTTGCCAAGAAGGGAGCTTTCATCCCTGAGAAGACACGTAAGTAAGGATGTAGGTTGGCCGAGAAAATTGTGTGGTTTGGAGATCTTGACCCGGAGGGCGGAGCCAAATCTGGTGATGATGCCTTGATTAATGACGGAAGCATCAGCAGACTGCGAGGTTTGTTTTGAGAAGCAGACTGGAACCGTCCCTACGACGGCTTTTTAATAGTGCTGCGAGCGGTAGAGTCGGATCGACGGCCGAGACGTCCGGGAAATGGATCCTTCTGCCGGTCGAAAGTGGAGGCAGTCTTACGTTTCTTGAAGGCACTGGGAGGTGGAGAAGTACTGCGTTTGTGTCTTTCGTAGCAGGAAGACGAGGCGACCCCATTGAGTGCGGGTGCGTCGGGATTTTATGCATCTTTCGGACGGTGTCCTGGTCTATTTGTTGAGCTTCAATGCAGGTGACGGGCGTACGTTGCCCAAGGGTATAGGGAGCCATGGCTTTCCCGTATGTCGAGCGATGGGGCAGGTTACTGAAGGCGGTATCAGCCAAGGATGGTGGGTCAAAGGAGAAGAGAGCAGGAGTGGTCCGGCTGAAAGGCGGTGTGTTCAGTCCTGTTGATGAATTCGGTGAGAGGCCATGGTTCCAGCCGAAAGGTAGGGGTGAAACGCCAGTCTGGTTTGATGGAAGGTGGAGCGATCCCGGGAACAACGGGGAGGGGCTCACGATGTTTTCGGACGAAGGAGAGGAACCGTAGAGATGAGCGGCGGCCCGGCCGGCAGCTTAAGACCGAGAGACGGCAGGCTCACGTAGTTGTCAGGCAGCCATCCAACAGCTTCTTTGGGGCTGTTAAGTTAAGTTGATAGGTGTTGGATTTTTCGCAGTGAAAAGGACGATCTGTTTGGATGAGACGAACATGAGTGTGGACGGCCATTGTTGTCTCATTTTACACGAGATTTGAATCCAATCACGGTCGTTTCTGACTTGGATCTTTGACTTGATTTCCACTCGGGAAGTGGGGTGGTCATGGACGAGACAAGCAGCAAGCGATGTCGATGGCTTCTGGCGTGAAACTTACCACAAAACGTAGTATGAACACGAATGTGGCGGTTATCAGTGTGGATGGCAACCGTAGACTTGATTTTCGTTCGAAACGTGGGGTCAGCCACGGCCGAACTTAGCAGCAAGAGATCGAATCGACTTCGGACTTGACTCTTCACTCAGAACGTGGGTTTTTTTTGTTTTTTTGTGTGTTTTAGCCACACTGAGACGAGCAGCAACTTGGACGGCAGTTGGTGACTTGAATTTCGCTTGGGACGAGGGATCAGCCATGGACGAGACAAGAAGTAGGAAATGCAGATGACTTCCAACTTGACTCTTCACTCAAAGCGTGGGTTTTAAGCCACGGATGAGACGAGCAGCAGTGTGGGCAGCAACTAATGTCTTGATGTTCGTTCGAGACGTGGGGTCAGCCACGGTCGAGACAAGCAGGAAGAGGTGCAACGGCTTCCGTCTTGCTTCACTCAAGCATGGACACTGGCCACGAATGGGACGAGAAGTAGTAGACAGCAACTGTTGTCTTGATTTCCGTTCGAGACGTGGGGTTAGCCACAGTCGAGACAAGCAGCAAGAGGTGCAAACGGCGTCCGTCTTGGTTCACTCAAACGTGGGTTCTAGCCACGAGTGAGACAAGCAGCAGTAGACAGCAACAGGTGACTTGATTTTCACTCAAGACGTGGGGTCAACCACGGACGAGACATGCACCAAAAGGTGTAGACGTCTTCCGTCTTGGTTATTCAGTCAAAACGTGGGATTTAGCCACAAGTGAGACGAGCAGCAGTGGACAGCAACTGTCGACTTGGTGTTCACTTGATGCTTGTGGTGAGCCACAGTCGGGACATGCGGTAGGAGTGTCGACGGCCTCCAACTTGGTTCTTCACTCAAAACGTGGGATTTAGTCACGATCGAGACGAGCGAGAGAACGGACAGAAAACTGTTGCCAGAAGACAAGCTGTGGAGAACCGGAACAGACTTGGCTATTCACTCGAACGAGGCTTTGAGTCTTGACCCAGCCATTTGAAACTTGATCGGGGTGACATCGTGTAACTAAAGCTCGGTAGCAAATTCAATCGTTGTTGAAAACAATCGGTTGTCTGCAACACGTCACATCCGGGAATGTGCGGGAAGCGGCCGAAAGACAAGAGTTCCGTTGAAGCATGTCGGAGGAAGGGCGGTGGCCGGTAGGTGGAGCGTTTTCCGTCCGAAACCCAAGGGATGCCGTAAGTGCGGGTGCAACCAGCCAGAATGGTGATGAGCGTCGGAGAAGGTTGGTGTTGACAGCTTGCGTACGGAGTTCGGCAGTTGTCGGTGAGGTAAGCCGTTCGGCAACTCAGGAGTGCTTTCCGTTCGAAAGCCAAAAGCCGAAGGGATGCCATTGGCGCGGGTGCAGCCCGCCGGAACGGTGATAAGCGTCGGAGAAGGGGGGGGGGGATTGAGGCTTAATGACGCGTCGACAACTTGGTCATTAGCGCCAACCTCAGTCACAGTGCAGAAGGCTGACGTAGACAGCTTGCGTACGGACTTCGGCAGTTGCCAGCAAGGACGATGGTAGTAATAAAGAAAAGTTAAAACACGTGTTTTCTAGTGGTACCATTAATTTTAATGAAGGTTGCAACGTTATTTTTAATTTTAAGTAGCTTGTAGAATGGTTTAATTAGCAAACTAGCATTTTAAAAGTTTTAAAATGCATAATTTACTCGTTGATTTCATGACATTTAAATAAAAACTACTTGCTAAATATTTTTTATTATATTTTTTATTTTGGTTTGGTTACTGACATTTAACGGTTAACTTCTTTCTTAACGTATTTTTTTTTAATTGATGTATTGCCAGTCTATAATAATCATGAGTGCATCCGCCATTTTAGTGCTGAGAGCCAACCGCCATTTCAGTGCAGTAGATCGACTCTCAGCACTACAATGGAGAATGTATTAAACTGTGCGTTCGTGTTTCATTGTTGCGCTCCTGTATCGTTACATTGTTAAAAGAGAACTGAGAGGCAAATACCGGGTAATAAAATATTTTAACGTTAGCGAGCTACGAACGATCGGACGACCATCACCGAAGCTGCTGCCGCCCGGTTATCATTCCTATCGACAGGACAGACAGCGACCCTATGCTGCGCGAAATACTGACTTGGACGAGTTCTATTCAGCTGTTGTTTCACCTACTTATTAGTGATGAAACATGATTATACAACTGTTGATATGATTTACTTTATTGTAAACTTTGAGTAATGTTCACATGTTGCCTGGAAGGATCAATACACGCACGTGAGTTTTAAATTGAGCGGCCTGATAGTACTCATAAGAGCTATTTACGTGGTCACGGCATTAAAATTGAAAATTCCTTCGAATTTAATCACCCGATCGAGGAATGAATGGAATTTTTGATTATTACGGCAGAAGATTACAGCCTCTGCAGAATATGTTTTACAGCTGTTCGCCAATTTCCACTTGACTCAAGAAATATTTTAATTACCGACAAATAACCAATTGACTTAGCTGGCTGCTGCGCAATTTGCGGAATTCTGGGGTAAAAACTTGTTCAGTGTCACCAAACACCAAAATGTTTTTTTACTACTCCGTTTCAAAAAAAAAAAAAAATGAAAAAATAAAAGTAGCGTCAGGTTATAGCAAAGGTTATGCCCGAATTCAAATTTTGCGTTAACTACTACAGAAGCAATTATATATATACTAGCGGAGTCGCTCGCTTCGCTTGCTCATTCCGCGTCGTCTCGCTGCGCTCGAGGAGCTTTCATGCTGCAACTCTTATGCTGCTGACATACATTCCACATCTAAAACGATCAAGCAAATGAGTGTAGTGCGCGTTTTTCGTAAGGCTTAGTTCATAAACAAAAAACGGCTTCACCGTTTAGAAAATCATCACCCTTATGCCATGTGCCTAAACTGCCAAGGAGCCAGGAGGCGAGACACGCGATTTCTATACTTTAGTTGGCCTTAGCTTAAAGAATACGCTCGAGGAGCTGTCATCCTCCAGCTCTTAAGCTGCTGACAGACATTCCACATCTAAAACAATCAAGAAAATGATCAGAATGTATGACGCGTTTTTCTTAACGCTTCAGTTCATAAACAAACGATATGGTAACCATACATCACTCCAACGGTCTGGCCACCCAATAGCTACATGCGCCTCTTGTTCAGATTGTTAGCCATAATAGCACTGACAACGAAAGCCTCGATAAAAGCATTAACTTTCTGGCACGTGCATGAACTGGTCTTGAGCCAGTAGATGAGACACGCTATTTGTAGCCCAGTCTGCCTTGGCTTCAAGAAGCCATTTCCTTTCTGGATGCGATTGAGCTATCATTGAGCCAGGAGGCGAGGCATGCGATTTGGACCAAGTCGGCCTTGGCTTGAAAAATCCACCCCCTTTTTGGCATGCACCTAAGCTGACAATGAGCCAGGAGGCGAGACACGCGATTTCTTCCCCAGTCGGCCTTGGCTTGAAGAAGTCATTCTCTTTCTGGCACGCGATTGAGCTGTCATTGAGCCAGGAGGCGAGGCATGCGATTTGGACCCAGTCGGCCTTGTCTTGATAAAGCCATCCCCTTTTTGGCATGCACCTAAACTGACAATGAGCCAGGAGGAGAGACACTCGATTTCTTCACAGTCGGCCTTGGCTTGAAGAAGCTTTATCCATCGGCGCTGCAAGGCCGTTTCAACGCTGTAGCACGCGAGTTGCTGGATGCTTGAACTAAACATGCTTGGAATTTTATCATGCATATTGCATACTCTTTGTGCCGCTCTTGGTTTTTTTATTCCAATAAATATTGCAGACTTTACATGGGTTTCCTTGTTTCAGAATTTTAAGAATTTTTACTTAAAAGCGATCTCCTTCCCCGATACGTGTGATGCTTTGAAAGAGCAACCACATGTCGCCCCTAATTTCTGACTAATATAAAAGATTTCGTGCAAGGCGAAATCGTATCTAGGAACTATTCGTGTTTACCAAAATTAGGCTGGTCTATTAATTTGCTGAGTAGAGCACCAGCTAATAGCACACTATTGATCGAATGTCGATGGTTTACAAATGCAAAAGTTGAAATATTTCTGACACCCTTTTCTGTTATCAAAATATTTTGTTTAAATATGCCTAATTTCGCATTAATC
>JAHWFP010258118.1:1948-15708 GCA_023313725.1 Lithobius niger | reverse complement strand
ACCTCCCCAGTTAAGGAATTTGGGCGAAAACTTGTAACTTAATCTTTTCCTTTCGGGATTCCAAAGGTAACCTTGATCGAGCAACATGCAGCTAATGAATGACTAATACACACGTAACTACATTTAGGTAGTATTTTTGTAAATTTTGAACCAGGATTTTATCGTGCTCTTTTTTCCACGACTTTTTTTTCCATCGGCCTTTTTTTCCATCAGCTTTTTTTTCCGCGGCCTTTTTTCCGCGGCTTTTTTTTCCATCAGCTTTTTTTTCCGGGGCATTTTTTTTACAGGCTTTTTTCCCGCGCCTTTTTTTTCCACAGCTTTTTTTTCCTAGATTCGTATGCTTGTGATAAAAAAAAAATTTCCTCACAGCCTATCCAACGGAACTCTTTTTGAAGCTTCGGATTTTATTCTGTTCATACCGCGTAGCCTGCATCACTTTCTGCAGTTCCGCTTCCTCTATCTCGGGCTGACAACCGAGTAGCCTTGTACTCTCCATATTAAGAAAGGGAGACTGACTCACGGCGATATTTTTCAAAACACTCCACTGTACTAGGTCATTGACAGGAAGGATTGCACCTTTCTACTAACCTTGAGCAAGTATACCTACTGTTTTAATCATGTTAAAAGAGTACAAATGGGGTTAACAGCCCTATTCTTTCATGATTTAACAGCGTTGTGGTGAAACGTTGAAATGCTAGAGAATTTGCTTCGCAACCGATTTAGTATAATAAGGGCACGTTTACGCAACCACTCGCTTCTGCATTCTCGCAGCTAGAAGCTAGAAATCACCTCAATTTCCAACATGGCGGCGGTTTTATGTCTGCCGCCCCGCAACGAAAACAGCAAATAACGTGAGTTCAGAAGCGTTTGGGAAAATTGTTTCGTCATGAGGAATTCTTTATATTAGTGAACACGGATTATAAGACTGCAAGTATTAACTCAAACGATGTCGGATTTAGCTAATCCATTTAGCATTGTTACCATGGCAATGTCACCTTTGCCATCGCGATTGAGTTCTAGCCGCGAGAATGCAAAGGCGAGTCGCTGCATAAACGCGCCCTAACACGCTGTTGTAAGTTCTACTAGAAGTAGGCCTATAATAAAGAGTAAAGAAGGTTGTAATTTTGTTCAAATTTAAATTTATATTTTAGTTCATTTCGCTGAAAAAAAGGACGCAATAAGGCTGAATACGGTACGCTAAATGGAACGTTTTATTTCTGTGTTCTACTTGAAATATATACTTTAACTTTTATTTAAACCCCATTATTTTGGTAACAATGGCACTACGTCCTTTCTTATTTTGAAGTAAAACTTTACGCTTTAGTGTAATAATTATCTGGCCGTAAGTTCTACAACAAGTATAGGCCTATAACAAACAGTGAAAGAAATTGTACTTTTGTACAAATCTGATTTTAAATTTTAAATCATTTCGCTGAGAACGACGCAACAATGCGAATGTGCTAAATTGGAACGATTTATATCTGTAGTTTGCACTACTTGAAGTATACTTTTACTTCTATTTACACCTCAAATTTTTATTTCCACAACGGCACTACTTCCAGTTAATGTTGTTTTTAGTTTGAAGTAAAACTTTATGCCATATAATTTAGAAAGTGCAAGTCACAGACTGACTATAATGAAATGAAAATAGCTGTAATTTTAGCTATAAACGACGAAACACAATACATAGAGCCAACATAGTGAAGAGCTAATGGGTACCGGGCATTGATCGGGTAAGCCCTGCTAAGGAGAAGGCCTGTAAAACCAATCTAGAGAGGTTCAGTTACTGATGGTGACACCTGAATTTTTTTTGTCATTATCGCTCCTCATTGCCATCCTTAGCCGTTCACAATATTAGCTCTCTACTGTGACAAACACAATTAAACAAGGAAACGACAGCTGAATTCATGGTCCTGCTGTTCATGAACATTTATGTGCATTAATTAAAGATGACTGCTTCCGGATTGTCTGTCCTGTGTTAGACAAACTAAAGTGGGCCTAAATGCTGCAAGACTAGTTTATTTTTCCGATTTTTTTCCTCCATGTGCGAGGGTTTTTGCTTTTAAAAATTAGAGCAGTGAAACCTACGCGTAACAGGTATATCCCTCACGGTTGGCTTACGTGTATGGCTCAGAAGCAGTAAATGTTGCAGAGGCATTCATTTCCCTATTTTAGTCCTCGTGAGAAACGATTTTGTTACATTCACTCTAACCTATGTAAAGGACGGGTGCACGAATATAGTGAGAAGGTATGTCCTTTTAAAGCAACATCCAGCTTGCCTAATAACCTTCCGCCTGCCTTATAACACCCACGCGACGATCACATCCGCATATTAACTACAGCTAAGGTCAACTGAGACGGTAGCTTCGTTCCTCGCAGCGAAAAACGTAGCTACTGTCTCAGTTGGCATTGCGCATAATAGCCCAGCCAGCGTGAACGCATTGATTGTGTCGTCAAAAACCGGAATGATTCTTGTATTTTAAAATCACAATTTATAACTTTCTAGGCTAGTGTCTTATAATTAATTTAAATTTTTACTGCATTAGTCTTTTAGATTTTGGATCTCATAGTAATTACTAGCAAAGGATTAAAATTAATACTGCGCACACACAGATAAAACTTCAAGGTCATTGTAGGCGCGCGATGCATCATATATGTTCGGGACGAACGTAAATAAAGTTAGTAATATTCAACAGAAAACGGATTTTTAGCAAGGGAAAGACTAACGGTAAGTAAATAGACCTTTGGAACCGTACTTGATGTGGAGGATCGACAAAAATGGTGCTGGGAGGTATATCCCTTTAACGGATAATAATTTACTGTTACCTCTTTGACTACGGGTGGGTATTTACCTAAACAAGTTACCTTAAAATAGCCTGCATAGGTTCGAGCCCCACCAGGTTAGTTACTTTTCTTCCTTTCTCAGTGTGTCTTATAACCGCAAAAGGTCCGTCTTTGTCTTCTCCGTTAACAAGTTACGTCAAGAAGTTTTAACAGGTTTTGAAAAGTAAATGAGAGCAAGTTTGGTAGCTCCTCAATTCGTTCTCGTAACCACACAAAAAGTATAGCCTAAAAAATCTACAAATAAAATCTAGGCTACTCAGGTTATGACCCTCGATTTATTTTATTTTTTAAATTAAATGATGCAAACCGCATCTGTCTATCACCTCTGGTTCCCACGTTGAATCAGACATTAAACGTGCTTAAAACCGATATAATAAATTGCGATTTTTTTTTTCAGTTGTTGAGGAAAAATTTGCTTGGGCTGATACCCAAATGGCACGAACCGAGTAACATTTATGACTCATATCAAAAACCAAAACGGTAAAACGGCCGCCAGGCCGGTGAGAAAGGTTCGGCCTTTCAAAAAAGTGATATCAACATACCAAAACATTCGCCAAGCTCATCCCACCTAAATAGTTCAAATGTTAACTGAAAATCTTTATCGTGGTAGTGATGCAACGACCATGGTTTTCGAGAAACTTACATGAAGCAAACTGCTCGTGTGTCAAGGGGTTTTTTTTTTACGCTTATCAGTCAATATTACACAAACTTCAACAAGAAATGCAATAAGCAACATTTCATGCAAGCTGAAAGTTTCAGTTTTAGTAAGCCAGGCCTTCAGCCGGTTTTTGTTTCTCCAAAATCCCTGTTTTGTCAATTTTATGTCGTCAGAAAGTTGATTGAAAATCTCCGGTAATAAAACGATAAGTTTCTTTTATCAGAGTGTTTTTTTTGTTTTTTTTTAACTTATTTCATGAATTTATCTACCATTTTTCGTAACATTCAATGGAAAAAAAATTTAATTTTTTTCTTAAGGCCACTAAAAGTTAATAAAGTGGTTCTCGGGAGCGCACGCATGAGATTTTTCTTAGCGCATGAAACGTTTTTTACATCATTGTCTAAAAAAACAAACAAAAACTCCTAATCACGCATCAGCACTTTCACCAAACATTTCCTGGAACCGATGACCATATCAGCTCTTTGCTCCATTCACATGATCGCCTCGAAACAAATCTAAGGGTCGTTCAGAGGCATGTCACAACTAAAAAAAACTGTATCTAAAGAATGACTTTTATTAAATGTATAACATTTGTACGCTGAACTTGGCATTAAAATGTAGATATTGTACTCCGAAACAAAATGTAAGCTACTGATTTCGATTTGTATGGTAAAAAAAAAGCATCGTGGGCATCTGAAAAATCGCATACAACACATAAAAAAAAAAACACCGCCTGTTCGCGTTCCACTCCCGAGAACCACTTAATTAATTTTTAACGACCTAATCGGTACTAACGTGAACATCGGTCATTTCCTAACAATTAGTTCCAAAAGCTCTAAACTTTACGAATGCAAGTATTGCCTACGTGTTTGCTTACCTGCGTTTTCTAGTCTTCTCCGATCAGGTTGTTCGTTTCTACCAGAGACACAGTTCACAGCCATATCCACGAACAGATGCAGCACACCGTTGGCTGTCCGAACAATCACACGGAAATAAGTCCTACTTGGGTCGGCCATGATTTTTGCCCGATGCACGTACAACATGAGCCACGAGGAAAGAGCCACACTCGGACGATCGCGTAGCAACCACCTTGTTTGCATGGCACTCCGAACGCGTATGAGCCACCGCGAAACTGGTTCGCTGGCGTTTCCCCGCAAACTCCGACGGATAGGCGGTGAGGGGCGGGGAAGAGAAGGGAGTGACGTCATGAGTGTGACGCGTGCCGGGCGCCAGTAGCTGATGAAACCGCTGAGCGTATCGAAAGCGGATAATGGAAGGGTGCACCATTAAATATTTTAACCATATAGATTACGAAAAAACTAGATATAGCATCTTACTTCTTCCTGCCCTACGCGAGGACCTAGCGGTAGTTGTGGCTACTACTACCTCTGCTAATGCTTTTGCTTTCGAAGCTACGCGAAGGCAAAGCATTATAAGATGTTTTAGTAGCCGCAGA
The DNA here is from genome assembly GCA_023313725.1 of Lithobius niger. Classification (NCBI taxonomy): domain Eukaryota; kingdom Metazoa; phylum Arthropoda; class Chilopoda; order Lithobiomorpha; family Lithobiidae; genus Lithobius; species Lithobius niger. The sequence goes on along the minus strand of JAHWFP010258118.1, from coordinate 10,750 downwards.
TGCCACTAGGGCCCCCGCGTAGTTCAGGAAGAAGTAAAATGCTATTTTTTAACCTTAAACAGCGTGAATATAAAAGCAATAACTGTTTTATCAAAGCATAAGCGGGGAGACCAGCTAAATAGCATTGATGATGCGGACTCACCACTGTGACTCACCATGTCCTTTGACACTACAGTAAATAAGTAAACCACAGCACAAACACATGGCAGCAAATATCAGGCTGCCGCAAGAAAAAGAAGTCAGCAGTAAAATTATGGATTTTCCAACCATATATACCCTATGTGTTTGACTTGTTTGTGTGTAATATATTTTTTTAATGTAACGTGATAAATTAACAATTTCGTGGCCGCTTTGTCTGTTTTGTTCTGTCCCTGTATTAACAAGCCACTTGTTACGACAGCTGACATGGGGTTTTTATTTACTGTAGTGTGAAAAGGCTACTGAAAGCAACGGAAAGCTTGAATATTCTTCCTATCCTTTCTCTTGAAGAAAGAAATGAAGAAATGAAGAAATGCCACCGGGACGAAACTTCGTCATTAAAGTGGCACTATCACCGATTGAAAGCAGACGAAATCTGGCAACATCTAGCGCTTTTCTAGTAGTATCTAGCACTTGCTTGCACCAAGCGAAGGAATGCACAACGTCATTTCTTTTAACGAAACAAACAACCTACGACCTCCTTAATTACTGAGTGAAAATTTGATACTTCCTCGTGCACCTGGGAGCGAGCTATTAAGGTTAACAATATCAGTGCCGCTAGATGGCGCCACGGTATTTTCGTTCGCTTTTCAATCGGTGATAGTGCCACTTTAATACAACGGCTCTCAACCTTGAGTCTGGCTACCTGTTTTCGGGTTTCCTTTTAACTTGACGAGCACCTTGCATTTAGCAAACTAACCTCTCGTTGAAGACGGACAACTTAATTCTGAGAGGTCAATGACATTGACGTTGGCCCTGCCCGGGTAGCGTGGTTTTGCCCCTGCGGTCATAAAAGCACAACGTAAATACTACGTTGAAGGATGAGGGGGAAAGAAGAGAGCAAAGAAAGTGAATTAGGTAAAAGAGAAGTGACATCAGTGGTTAAATTTAACCATAAAGGTGTAGTCATTGCTGCTCTTGACCGTGAGATGACGAATAAATCTTGGGAGGTCACTGCCCTCAGGTGTTTTCCCCTACATTTCGTTTAGTTGTTTCAGATCAATGAAACATTATTTGTTTTGTACAATTTAAAAAAACAAACAATCTTTCATTGATCTGAAGCAACTAAACGAAATGTAGGGGAAAACATCGCCTGAGCTTTACGTTTTCTGAACCAAACTGAAGCTGATGAACCGGTTAAATTTTCAACTCAGATATTTTAGAAGCAGGGAAAATGTATGGGGATGGGAAGGAAAGCCTGTGGATTCGAAATGGGAGCTAAGATTATGACACGAACCAAGAGAATTGGACAGAATAGCTCTCAAAGTACGGATCGCACAAGGTGCTTGAAGTCCTGGAAAGTGCTTGAATTTGTTAAAGAAAAAACCTTAAGGCCTTGATTGAATTCCTTGAAATTGAACGCTACGTCATTGAAAGGATATGATTTTAAAGTTTTTGACGTAGTTTAAAACAATACCCTAGCTTTGACCAAAGTAAAGACAATTTTGCAGACTTAAATAGCTTTTGTTGCTCCACTTTTTTTCATTAATTTTGTTTAGGCCACTAGGCTATTAAAACGAATCTAGTTTTAAAATGCTCTGGAAAAAAGCCGTGAAAAAAGCCGATGATAAAAAAAACACGATAAAAACGTTCTGTTGAATCCCCTACAACCAGAAAACATTTTTTTTTTCATAAAGATTTTTTTCCCTAGACTTTTTTCTCAGCTGTTTTTTTTTTTCCATCGGCCGTTTTCTTCACTTCTCTTTTTTTCCATCACGAGCACGATTAAAACATGTCAGTGTTTGTCAGAACTTCACGCTGACTAGGACGGTGACTGTTTCTAGTGTGGGGGTCGTGAAGCAATGTTGTTTTCCCCGCTTGTGTATATTTGTGACCACTAGGTCACCACAGAGAAAGACTGAACAGCTACTTAGCTAAGCTGGAGCCTGTAGCCAGTATCCGCCCCGGTAGCACAGTGGTTAGAGCACCCGGATTAGTCAGCGGTAAGTCCTGGGATCGTCGAATCCCAGTCGGGGCAGTTGTCTTTTCTTTCTTTCTCAGATTAGTGTATCTTGTGTCCTCACAAGGCCAGTCTTTAATGCAGACTGTTTGCTTCGTTTGCCAAATCTGCATAAAACCAAAAATATTAAAGATTCCCGTCAGGTTTTCGTCGTTTGAAGTTACAATATCAATTAACCCTCTGTTGCATGAATTAATTTGTGATCCTTTTTTTTAAGCGACATTATATTGGTCCTTGGGTCGGTCATGGGTTTCGAACCAGTATTCCCTTGGTTTGGAGGCGGGGATGGCGACCACTGGGCTACCAATGCTCGCTTTGCTCGGGGTCTCCACACAAAGCTCTTGATGTGTTTTGGACTCTGTTTTTTTGACCGAGAAGTGACGTGTTGCTTTAATGCAGCACCATGCAAAAGATGGTTAATTTCACGATTGACAATCCGATTTACTTACTGCCATGATTTAAAATGTTTTTTTTCTAAATTTAGTTAAAGCAGAGACGTCAGCCAAATCTGTATGAAGCAACAAATATTTAAGGATTCCTGCCAAATGTTCGTCGTTTGAAGTCACGATACCAGTTAATTTCGCCAAAATTATGCTCAGTTGGCCGTTTGATGTATGGTAGTGCTTCTGTTATCACATTACTGCGATTATTTAAATTGCTTGTTAGTTAAAGCAGAAATGTCAACTAAATCAGTACAAAACAAAATTTGCTAATGATACCCACTTTGTTTTCGTCATTTGAAGTCGTGATAACAATTAACTTCAAGACAATCGGACCTGTTGGCAAAACTGAAAATTGGGTTAAAAAAATTGGGTTTGTCGTTTGATCTGCTAGTAGCTCTTTTTCCGCAGACCATTGCGATTTAAAATTCTTTCTCAGTTAACGCATAAACTGTGAGTACATTTTTCCAATGTGAAACTTGTTCAGGATTCCGCTAAGGTAAGCAACAACACTTTGCAAACCTAAATTATTAAGGGTTAGTTATGTGATGTAATGTAAAAAAAAACCAATTGTTAAACATCAGTTGATTAGTTTAATGTGCAAATAAAATGTCTAAATGCCCAACTATAAAAAAAAAAAACAGAATCAAGTCGCAAAGTTTTTATAAAACCTGTAATCCTGAAGAATGACTAAAAATATTAGAGTCAAAAATTGCTTGAAAGTGTGTTGCAAATTGTGTGGGATATCAGGTTGCCACAAAAAAAAAACTGTGGTCTCAGGTGACCGGAACTCGGGAATAAAATAGCTCAAATGTTTCAGATTTCGGGACTTCGCTCCGGACCCAGTGAGAGAGCTTGCAGCGCGCAACCAGACTCCTATAGCTGGGTGTGTCGGACCCATTCCAAAGTACTTCTGTGGTTGCACCACAGTAATTTTCAAAACTAGTTGGCAAAAGGGGCGTCGGACGAAAATCGTCTAATGGAATAATTGTCTAATATCTGTCTAATTAAAAAATCTGGAAAATCGTCTAAACTCAATATCGTATAATGGAAAGTCATGTAAACGGAATATCGTATAATGGATAAAAGTCTACTGGACAATACACCTGCGGTTTCTGATGTTATATGTATAGTCGCAGCGAGCGCGGGAGCTCGAGCGAGGCAGGGACATTAGACGATTTTCTATTATACGAATTTCCTGTTAGACGATTTTCTGTTATACGAATTTAGTGTTAGACGATTTTCCGTTATACTGTATACGTTCTTCCAATTATGAGATTTTCCAGTTAGACAATTATCCCTCGCCCCGGCAAAATTAGAAGTGGAGTTGGTAAAATGGGGGTCTCTCCCCAACCCTCTCCCAACCAAGTGCCCTTCCCTACAGCCTTGACTTACCACTTTTCAACACACGAACTGGAAAATATATTTATAAAAAAATGTTTTTAATAATAAATATAATGTGGGAATTTTCCATTGTGTAACGTTTGAACTTGCAAATTTTAAGTCAGTCTGTGCTATGATGGGTTGGATGGAGGAAGAGGGAATTTTTAAGTGCTTAAAAGGACATACATCCTTCCAGTATATCGTGCGACCCGATGAGATTGCAGTTGGCAACATTTACACAGGTTAGAATTAATGTCGCCAAATCACCTTGCACGCAAGAAATAAAAACAAGAAAATGAATGTGTTGGTAACATTTACACACGTTTGACTAATGTTGCAAAACTGAGTCATGCAGGACGGCCAACAGGGATTTATGTTCCTTTAAGCCGTTGGTTTTGTTCATTGTCTGATGACGTTCACGTTGAGCGGACGAAACGTCACGTGCTTCGTGTTTTTCATTACGGTCTGTGTCACGACAAGCAATGATAGAACTTTACTTTAAAATTACTAAAATAGGCGCGAATTTGCGTCTCGAACTTTCAATGTCGTCTGTCGTTCCCTCAGTGATCCTGTGCTCTCCTGTCGGGCTGACGCCAGCCCTCCCGTCGGGGATCCAATGATGTTCCCCTTTCGAGCACATTCTGGCGTCACTGATACCAGTGCAACGAGGTAAATAATGTAAAAACGTGAGTTTTCGATAACTTCGAAACCAGATGAGACAGACGTTCGATTGCTTGCATTTTAAAGAAATATCCGAGAAGCATCCTTCTGACTAATAGCTAATAATTGAAAATCAATGAGACACCATTTTAAAAATTAGTAATCTAACAAATTTAGTTTACGCTACAACGCTTAAAAGTGCAACAAAAGCAACCGAATGCAGTTTGTAAGAAAGGCACGTTTACATTTAGGCTATAATGGTCAAGTGAATGTTTTCTTTAAACAGTGGCAGCACATTAAACGTATTATCGGTTACTGGTAGGTACTTATCAAATAAAACGGATTGGATCGGTGTCGGCAAAATGTACGGCTAAGATATCGGCATCATCCGGTTGGATCGGGCAAAAATGATGTCGGTTTAAGACGCTAATGGATATATCCTCAGACAAGATTGCTATCACAATATGCTGGTCCCTGTCGTTTACGTTCTAGCTTATGACAACCCCCCTTCCCGTTCTACTGGAAATTTTACATTATTTTATCTTACGTCCTATGATTCTTGACTGCGTACGCCCTGAGGGTGGTATTTACGCCACTGATTTAAAATTGTTTATAAAGGCCAATGCCCTGAAGGGAAGTGGGGGATGAGGTTTAATGGCGCATCGACAGCTAGGTCATTAGCGCCACCTCAGTCACAGTGCGGTGGCCCGGGTTGCCACTGAGCCCTGAGGGGTGTTACGCCACTGATTTCGGATTGTCTATAGAGGCCAATATGGAATTGGCTATTTTTAAACATTTGGGTGGGATACCCAAGACGTGTGTGGAGTCTGATTTACGCTAAATGCAATGACTGTCGCTGGCTGGAATGTGCAGCACAATAATGAAGACGTACGGAACACATATAGTTAATTCAGCGTGCAAAATATGCCTTCAACCCTTTCGTAGCCTAAGGGTTTACCACGAAATTGCTGCTACAATTCAAATACGTAACTGGGTAGACTCTAATCTAACTTCTTAAGTTATTTTTCGTCCTTCTTGGTGTTTGTATTCAGTGATTGTATTGATTTTAGGTGACCAAGGCAAGATAGACTTGCCGAAAATTAAAATTTGTGAAGTGTATGCAATTGCGGGTTTTTTGCTCATCAGGGAGAAAACTCATTAACCGATAACTTCTTCTTAATTAAGTCTTTAGTAGGACTATTACCGATTAAAGTACCTAAGTTACCGGAACTCAATTCATCATGGATTCAGTCTATCAGTAGTGGGTTTCTATCTGTAGTCCATCCAGCATGGATTGGGTCCATCGTTGTTGATTCCAGTATAGCCTACCGCTGTGGTGTCGAGGCTGGCATTTTAATGACCGGAGCTCAATTCCATGGTTTATTAACCCGTTGTCATTCAGCCTTTCCTCAAAGGAAATAAGGCCAATAAGCAAGCTACTTTCCCTCCTTGTGTAAGTTCTTTTTTTTTACCGTTAGGCCGCTACTGAGAATGGCTGAACAGCTACTAACAGGATCTGCCTCGATATAGCCAGTTGATAGAGCGGCCGGCCAAGTATGCTGGATTTCCAGGGTTCTAGGCCCTGTCTGGGCCGTTGTCGTTTCTTTCTATCACATGTACGTGTATGTGTTATGAACAGGACGGAAAGCCAAATGGGCTCGAAAAGTGACAGACCGTGTCAGTATGAATGAGCGGTAGGACTTCGGCCTCTTTCGTCCAAAAGGCAACGTAGATAGGTTTGCATCTGTATTTATTTTAAGCGTATGTGTTCTTCTCACACGGCCAGTCTTTAACGCAGACAGTTTTCTTCGTTAATCATTTATCTTGTGATTTATCCTTTATTAAATTCATTGTAATTCACACTTTATTGAACAATGGAAGTCCGGCATCCTGGGTCTGAAGATTCCCTGGTAATCCTGGGTAGAACGTCGTCGTTTCAGTTTATACAATTTAGCTTACTGTAGTGTCCGCGGCCTATCTTGAGTTCGCCCCAGAACGAACACAGATAATCGATTGTATGTTTTTGGTAGCAGAGTGCCTTGTTGATATCCAAGATGGTTAGAAAAACAATGGCGGCCGTCGATTAAAGCCGCTCCCTCCAGGAAGACGTAGTCGCTCATAAAATACTTGCAGGACTCAAGATGCGCTGCGCACACAATAACGACGTAACTACAAAAATTTGCAGACATTTTTAAATGTGTTTTGTTTGGTTTATAATCATGTCAATCGGCACCCGTTCTGAATTTATCAACCGTGACTTTTTGTGTTTATAGGCCTATTTTAAAATCCGAGGAGCTATCCCAGACCTCTGAGTGGAAAGACAAGAAGGAGTACGTAATAAGACTATAGGTTGTTTGAAATTTATGACTCGTCGTCACGATAGTCGAGTTGCGAATAGTGTTATTAGGTTCAATTGAAAACGCGGCCGCTTCATTCCCTCGTGCATGATAGCCAACCAATTTACAGCGGGTCAGATTATTGCCCATTTCATGGTAGTAAAACCTTAATTGGTGTAATGAGAAGTGTCATTTATTTTGTCAAGGGGGAGGAGCGATCCGAAATATAGCATATCGTCATGTACACTTCCGTAGCGTAATGGTTCGCCATTCTAGAATCGTACGCGTGCAATAAACGGCGTCTACGTCGTGCAGAATGATACGAAACTCATGAAATATGTAAGCTGAATGTCTAACTTTCACCGTTGGCAGCATATGTGAAACTGTTATTACGTGCGATTTTACCTTTAAGGTTGGTCGTTTGTTCCGTTAGCGCGGTTTCAAAGCTGCTCGTGTGCCAAAGCGAACTGTTGTGGTGTGTATTTAAAAAAAAAAGACTGGGAGCGTAAAACCATCGCATCTCAGCTAAATGCAAATACTACTCTTTTATCGCATGAACTGCAACATTAATTACAAAATACAGAGCAGCAAATTGTATTCGAAATGCCAGATGAAGTTTTTATTACGTGTTGACACAGTAATTACGTGACCTCGTCGGCTAATTTACGTTGGGATTGTGACAATATTGAATACTAACACGCTACCGTTGTTAAAAGAATTATGTAAATTGGTAGTCTGTAACAGATTAGCTGTTGCTGTTGAGTTTCAAATAAACGTGTCGTTATCACAGTTAAAATAGCAGGCTAAGTTGTTAGGGCTGTCATGAATGTAATTGTTATTTACTCTTAGCTATCGGATAATCTGTGATGAACCTCGGTTTAAAATTGGCGTACCTCTTCGAATAAATTTCGTGACTGAACACAGTTAAAAACGCCTGGAAAAAAACACCCAGATATTGAAGTAACTTTGATAAATTATGAATTACATATAGCATCAAAATGTTTTATTTTTAAATATAAAATTGTGCACGTTTCGGTCGTTTGAATTATGCGAACGTAAGGCATGCTTGTAAAATGTTTACTACCATGCGTGCTCAGATGTTATCACTGAATTTATGACGTGTGTTTCAACAAATTGATTGCGGAAAAAAAAAGCGAGCAATGCAGTCTGCCGCCGAAGCAGAAAAACGTCAATATTTACCTTCCCCCACGTTGCAGCGACGGTGTTCAGTGCTGCGTGCAATTAGGTGTCCTAAAAAAGGTGTGGTAATTTTACCCTCTATCAACTGCGAACCAACCAGCTGCTATATAGATTGCTGTTACTCAAGTTACTCTACACCTGTTCAATTTAATTTTCCCAACTTTGTATAGCTTTGTACTTACCAGTGGTGGCTGTCCTCCCCTGGTCCAGTAAGGAGTTCCCCCTCCCGTAATATCAACCCCCCCCCCAAGTTTAAAATGGTATTTCCTATATATTTCCGCCTTGGAGTCGTGGGGTGGGGGTGACACCCCCCCGACCCCCCCCCCCCCCCTCCGCACCCGCACACAAACACTTTCGCCCATGTTATTTTCACACGCTTTATTTCTATCTCATCAAAACAACCGGTTCCTGCAACAGCATCTACTGTTCTGTCTCGTCTTCAATCAGTATTCAACTGTGCATAAAATTATAGGCTAAAACATATTTTTTTCCGAGATTTGTGTGTTGTGTTGACTGTCGACGGGTTGTGTTGTGTTGTGGTGACTGGTGGTGTGTTGTTGTTGCATAAATGCTATTTTTCTAACCCCCCTAAAATGCCAGTGAGGAGTTGCTCCTCACTGACCAC
>JAHWFP010258093.1:0-15704 GCA_023313725.1 Lithobius niger | reverse complement strand
GCACTGTACGGCTAGTACGTAATTCGTGTGTAGGCTGAGCAGGTACACACTGACGTACTAAAAAAGCATATTGTTTTCAGAATCTACCATTCATTCATATTTGAGTGTGTATATACGTGGGCGGAATTTAATGACCTTCTTAAGTCTCACCTTCTTAAAACTGTCACCACCCAGGATTTCTGGTAGCATTCCACATACCCAGCAGGAGACAGGGTATGCCTCTAATGCTTGCCACTCCACCAAAACATGTGCAACTATCAGCAGAATAGATCGTCATATGCACAATGTTACATTCATCCCCAACACATAGAAAGTGCCCATGTCTCAAGCAGGTGTGACCCATCCAGCAACGTACCACGACCACCTCTCACGATGACTAATCAGATTAATGATTAACTAGCGGAGTCGCTCGCTCATTCCGCGGCATCTCGCTATGCCCGAGGAGCTTTCATGCTGCAACGCTTGTGCTGCTGACAGACATTCCACGTCTAAAACGATCAAGCAAATGGTCAGAATTCAGTACGCGTTTTTCGTAAGGCTTTACTACATAAACAAATGATGACCACAAATAATTCTAACATTCTGGCCATCCGAGAGCTACGTACGCGTCGATCCATGCATATAGTAATTTCTTTGGATGCCAAGAGCATCAAAAAATCATGTGCTGATTATTTCGACGCAAACTAATTGTAATTATTCCTCACATTTCGTCCATCACATTCCAAAGCGCGCCTGCTTTTCATCTATATCGTTCAAAATATGCGAATTGTTTGTTTGCACATTTGTACGTCTTCTCCTCCAGAAGTAATTAATTCCCTATATGAAGGTGAGAGATGAAAGATTGAGAGAGAACAAAGAGAGAGACACACATTTAAAAACTTTACTTTACGTGGAAATCACTAACCTTGCTCGGTCAATCCACATACCACCGTGCTTCAGAAACACGAATGTTTGGCACCCTTCTGTTGATACAAAACCAATTTTAATGTCTGTATGTGTTACATTGCAAAATACGTCGTCCGTTTACGTTATTTTTTTGTGTGCATCCTTCTCCAGATCACCTCAGTGCGTAACTAATAGCTTCAAGACGATCCATGATCCATGTAATTTCTATGTACTGATTATTGTACTGATTATTTCGATGCAAACTAATTGCAAATGTTGCTCACAGTTCGTTCATCACATTCCTCAGCATATCTACATTTCACCTACATCAATCCAAACACACGATTTGTTTGTTTGCACGTTTGTACGTGTTCTCCTCCAAAAGTAATCCACTACGAAGGTTAGAGATGAAAGATTGATAGACTAAAGCGAAACACACGTTGAAAAGGTTTAGTTTACGTGGAAATCGCCCGCTTTGCGCGTTCAATCCACGCACCTCCGTGCTACGGAAACCAAATCTCTTGTTTTGATTTTTCCGTGCATCAAGTCAGTTAATACAAAACCAATTTTAAGATCTGTATGTGGTGTGTTGCAGAATACGTCGTCCTTTTAGGTAATTTTTTCGTGCATCCTTTTCCAGGTCGCCTCTCTTCGTTCAAGGAGGTTTTCATGAACAAACTATGACGTCATGAACAAACATCATGAGGGTTTAAACAAAACGTTTACGTTATTTTTTCAGGGTTTTTCGCGTTATTGAGGGTCATACCTACTAGTATTAACTACTCTAGTGTTTGTAGGTGTTTTGGTTCCAGAGGAGTAGAGGAACAACCGAACAAACACACACACACGCACATCATACGTCCTTAATGATGTAGATGATTAATCAATTTTACTGTATGTAGCTTGTTATCAATTACCTGATTCCATTTCTTTTGCCATGAACCGAGAAGTTTGGCATGAAGGTCTGAGCAAGACTAAAATGCCAAAACAGGCAGATCGTGTACAGGTGATAAATACAGGGCAGTCTGGGGAGATGAGATTGCATCCTTATTGCCTGTGATCCCAAAGCAGCCTGGGACCTAGCATAGGTTAGTGATGAGATACTCCTGGCGGTAGCTTAATGCAGGAGTGTCAGTTTTCTAGAAGCTTAAGAGCGAGTATAAGTGCATTCAAGAAATGCACCGTCCATGGGGGCAGCTACTCATGAATCCATATTCAGTCGTCTGAGAGGGAGATGATCCAAAGATCAGGATGCATCTCAATGACGGCAACAAAAGTGTATGCTGACATTTTTGCTTGAAGAAATTCGACAGTCATGGACAGAGGCACTATCATGCACCATCTTAATGGAACGATAACTGCCTCTTTCCTTAAGCCATGTTGCATGACTGACTGAAAGCAGAGACAAAGTCATCCAAAAACATGGTCCGTGGCATAGAGTTGTTTTCATCCCGGCCATTTATTACTGTAACTAAGGCAGTTACACACAAACCACAGCCTTGGGGTAAAGCGATTTATTACATGTAAGGCGAAGAGACTAGTACCAACCAGCAAACCGAAACACCGGTCACAGTCAGACAAGAAGGCCTCCATGACACGAAGGAAGCAAATTGTAGCCGTAGATTCATAAGAATTCCATTTCGCGAGGTATGCCTTCTCAAGATCAAAGAATACAGCAACTAAATACTTTTGTTAGGGCTAGATAGAGCCAATCAGGAAGTGGTCACTACCATGGAGGTCTTTGCAGCCATTTAACGAAAAATAAATGTACGAACCAGTGAGCACAATGATAGATCCAAGATTGACCATTTACCAGTTGCCTTGTTTTTCCGTTGGTGTTTACAAGGCAGACATCATCTCTACCCAGCCATGACTCCCACAGCCTTCCTTGTTGGTGTGAACATTCATCCCTACTGCTGCACGGTTTTACGAGTCTAGCATATTTTACCTGCTAGAACCTGCATGAGCACGGACACCTTTCTAGGGTCCTCAGGTAAGTTGAATCATATCAAAAACTAAAACCGCTTAATAATTCGAAGGTTAAATGAAAATTAGAGCATTGCTACTTTCGGTAGCAATGTTAAAGTTTTCATTTAACGTCCAAAGTATTATTCGGTGCGATTAGGTTGGCGAATGTTTTGGTGTGTTGATATCACTCCTTTGAAGGGCCGAACCATTCAGAAATTGGCGGCCCCTTTTACCAGTTTTGGTTTATGATATGATATCAGTCCTTTTTTTTTTAAATTGTGTATTAGACTGAACTCCACTACCGTGGAGATGTGTAATAAAGTGGCACGTCAACAGGAAATTGGTTTTCCACAATTTGCTACTACCTTTTGCCTATAGGTCGAACCATTCTCAACTTGGTCACCTCTTTATAGGTTTTTGGTTTAGTTTTAAGTTTGTTGTGATTTGTTTTATTTCGTTAGTTTTGGTGTGTTGGTATCACGCCTTTGAAGGGCCGAGCGACTCTCAACTTGGTGGCTTTTTCACCACTTTTTGGCTGAGTTTATTTTGCTTTGTTTTCAGAGTTGATTTATTTTTCGTGAATTGGACGTGAACATAATTTCTTTGGCAACGTTGTTTAGATTTATCGTGCTACACTAGTGTGTGTCTAGGCACGCACGTCAGTATACACGTTGCCATTGTTCGAACTTTGGCTGTCCAATGAGAGACAATGCCGACAATACTAAGAATGGTTATAACAATATTTTCGTACTTACGCGCCATCCTCGTTACACCCCTAGGCTCCAAACCATAAAAGGTACACAGTTCGTATCGTACTGCAGCCATTCGTCCAATTTCATAGCTGGAAGCCTTCCAGTTATCTCAGTATCGATGAAAACTCACCCTATGGAAATTAACATGGGGATGAGCGGACTAGTAGCTAGCTAGCTAGTAACTAGTACTACATTTTCAACGTTATTGATGGTACGATTTTGCATTGAATGCCAGCGGCTTAGCTGGCATTCCTACACGAGTTAATTTTTGTCAGGTGGGTCATTGCTCTTGATTTCAACACAAATTAAGCTTTTGTACCGCAATATTATTTTTCCTCATGTACCTGAAATGTGCCCAACTATGCTTCAAGATATACGACACTGACGCTATGGCGCCGCTCCACAATGGTTTACAACCTTGACAATTGAATTGAAATGTTTGTTGTGATAATTATTGCCTAACTTGGCGCGACCCACTAGCGTGTGTCTAGATATGCAAGCATGGTGTGGAAGACAAATTTTGAATTCTGCGTAATTTATCTTTTTTTCTGAATTATATCGATGCACTTTTCAGTGCTCGTAGCTGAAATGCTTTTATATTACACACTAAAATGAACTTCTTACTCAGGGAGCATAAATAAATAGTTAGGTTAAATGGCAATTCATTTAACTGTTTGCAATGGAAATACGCATAACGGTAGAAACAATGTAATAAACCATCGGAAAGTGCCTTTAGGCCAACAAGATTTCTTACAACCATTGGTTTAGATTTTTGCAACGTTTCTGTAAGCTTAAGAAGGGAAACTGACCACCCAAGATTAAGGGCCTAAAAGCAACAAACGAGTCCGTTTTTGTGTTTTACTGTATCGAGCCTCGCTCCCTCCAAACGGAAAAGAATAAATGCACTCTGCATTGCGTATTCTCCAACATGGAACTTAGATTTTTACTACACTCTATTGATGGGATTTGTAAAAGACAGCGAGTATTTGTTAGGGACACTAGTGATTCAAACAACTTTGTTCTGTAGTAGTTTAGTGGTTAATTTGTAAGCTGAGCTAGGACTGGAACTGCTGAAAATATGAATGTTTGGACGCGTTCATGTGTATGATTTTATACCTATATTGGAGAAGTCAAATATTTTATTACTACTTTTCTTATTAAGAATAATTTTTCTAAACTGCATAAGTCTCCATTTGACAAACACTTTGACGCGCCATCCTGCAAGAATGTTGTAAAAATACATTGACTTGAAACATTCTGCGGATTAACACACTCAAGATAGCCTTACTACATATATACAAAGCCATAAAGGAAAACCAAAGTTAAAAAAATTGTTTAATACTCACGAAAACTGTAAGTAACGCATGTTCCATAAGTAATGGTGCGTGATGCTTTTTCATGGACGGCAATCTTTACATGCTTATTATGTAAGCGCTGAAAAAAAATCCCACATAATAAGTATTCTTACACAAGATATGTAAATGGGAAAAATATGACTATCAAACTGAGATTTAAAAGCCACATTTCATCAAACTGTCAAGATTAGCAAAAGGCGTGTAGCTTTAAAAAGACGAACAAAATACTTCTTATTGGAAAAATAGAAGGGCACTTGGATCATGATGCTGGAGAATGATGTCTGTGTTAATGCTACCCCTTGTTCTTGCTCTTGTTCTGTGTCACGGCTACATGCAGCCAATTCAAAAAATGAGTGCCGTGATCGTAATCCAGAAAAGTTAAAACAAACTCTAGTTCGACAATTGGCAGAATGGGGTCAGGACTCTGTGTGGAACGAAGGTAAAATTATGTTGAAGATTCCTCCTTAATGCCACTCCTGATCATACTTATTGTATGAAATCGACACAAGAACATCGGAGGTGCATCATTGTTTCGTATAACATTTTAAATTCAACTTTACTCTTTCGACTTCAAAGACAACAGCTGTCGTGAGCGCATTCCAGCAATTCACTACATGGTGAGAAAAAAACTCAGGGCACAACAATTTAGGTTAGCCTTATGAGCAATAAGCTTGAATTGGTGAATTGGTGCGCCCAAAATGGCTTAAGTGGAAAAAATCAGAAAAATCCCCCCAGACCAATCCATGCAGCATGCAGTATGTCAGGCATCGGCCAAATTTACGTCTCCTGAATTCGAGCGAGTTCAACCCCAGCAGATCAAGTCTTACCGCATAATCCAGTGATCTCACTCCTGAGAAAGCATTGGTAAAACTGCGCTGGACTGACTCGACCTAGTCGATGTCCCCCCCAGATAGAGCGACCACACCTGGGAGGCAAATACAAGGATGAAGTGCTCAAAAATTTTAAATGCACACAGAAGTGAAGCACGGTCACCAGACTGGAAAGACTTGCAGATAGCGGCCGCTTGTAGCTTGGCTTTTTTACAATATCATTACAATGTGTTGAAAACTTTAGGTCACTAGTAATCCAGACCCCTTGGTCTTTACCTCAATTTGAGGCAGGCACAGTGGCATCAGCTACAGTGTAATTTAATAGCAAATAACCAGACCAAAAATGAAGGGTTGCAGACGTTTCTGGGGCAATGGACAGTGTCCTGACCAACCATGTAAATCACCAAGAGTAATCTGCAAATGGTCGGCAGTGGCACGGTCGAGTCTTGGTTATGGAGCTTAACATCATCGGCCAACTTATTTAATAGCACAGCTGCCGCGGAGATTCTAAGATCGCTGATGTGCAGCACAAACAACAGAGGGCCGAGTACAGACAAGTAAGCCCAAAGACGCTCATAATTCCCCTTGGTCAAAAATTTAATTTATTTTCCTGTCATGAGCAGCAATTGTAGCCCGTCTTGTAGGAATACTAAGTTTGAAGGCAACCATCTGATGGTCACTACCTCCAAGTCAGTCGAGAATCGAGATGTTGTAGCCCACCGGGAAAAATCGGAGAAAACTAGATCGAGGATGTTTTCCCCCCAGTAGGTTCCAAAACAAGCTGTGAATAACCAAACTGTGTATAACCACGTTGGACCCCTATAGGCAGGGTTAGGCTAGGTTGATCCTGCCCGAGTTTCATATACTACTGAATCCACAATGATGCCGACAAGGGTCTAAACCCTAAAACAAGGACTTTCATTTATGATGTTTGTTCACATCGGGGCCTAACAAAGTTCAGCAATCGCTTGCACGAAAGCAAGAATGTTATGATCGCAACCTTCACGATCTCAACAATCACGTTTATCCCGTGGAAGGATATAATGGACCAAGAGTTAGTAATTGCAGAAGAAAATGTTTGGAACGCAACCGTGATCACCCAGTGGCTGATTCGAATGGATACTGGGAATCTACTGAGTACAACGATCACCAGCACAGCACGTCGGAAACATTGCACTTGTACCCATAGAAACTCATTTTATTTTTTTTTGCGAACAAAAAATGGTAATAAATACGGATGCAAAGCTATTTACGTTGCCTTTTGGACTTATAGGTTTGGAAATAGGTTTACATCCGTATGTATTTAACCCATCTTGAGCCATTGGCTTTCCGTCCTGTTTAACAACACCATTTGTTGGCAAGTCAGCAACAGCTTACGACCCATCTACGTGCTAAATGGTAAATCAATTTTCCAACCTCTGTGATGCAAACTGCACGATATCAGTGCTGCCACTAGATGCTCTACCATGTTGTTCTAAAGATTCACACTAATTTTGGATAAAGAAGCAAACATTGAATTAGGTGCTCTTGCAGGATACTGAAGAATGTTTTCCAGCTGTAATTGTTTTTGAAAACTGAAAAAAGAAATATATATATTCCTTAAGTTTAGGTCCAAACTGTAAACACATGAGTCAACAAAACAACACTTCTCATGAGAAGGAATTACGTTCATCAATCGAGATGGTTCCTTGAACTTTCATTGATGGCCATCATAAATAAAAAAAAATGTATCGTCTCTACCTTTGCTCGTTATGTACATATATCGATTTCCTGTAGTGAGGTGGCAGCAGTGAACCAATCGTCATTCCACTTGAAACTTTAAACTGAACGAATTATTATTAATGGTTACTAATTCTTAATTATGTATAAAACTGGGCAATCAAAAAGAAAAGCCGCACATACCAATTAACTTTACTTTTTAGCTTTTACAAATAAATAGAATCAAACAACTGCATATGTAACGATTGGAGATGAATCTACAATATAGAAAGTGAATGTTCAAAAATTATCGTTAATACATCTTAAATGCTTTGTGTACCTTAGATAAATGTCATACATGTTGCCCAGCTTGACAGGAAAATTACAAAGCATTAATAGAGTATTAATAGATTTGTTAATATTTAAATAGGAAATATATTTACCATATAATAAGAGTGTTGAATGTTAAGTTTACGTGGGTCAATGGCGTTCCATAACGTTGTGATATTTACGGCATCAATGTCGAGTAACTTAATGCCTTGCATAGAGCAAAACTGATCACCTACTATGGTTTGCTTTATGGAATTCAGTTCTGTGCTATGATCAGGATGTAAACACATGGTTATAGAAGGATACTTAATTGTGGAATTTTGAATATAGGTGTTTTCACTAGTTGCTGGCTCAGATAAATAATACATAAAACGTTCCGTAATCTGGTAAATGCATGCACTGACATTAGCAATCATAAAAGTGGTCCAAATGAAGCGAAACCACATTGGTTTGTTCTTTTCCTCATATTGGCGGGAACCATTATGTCTTCTATTTTTTCTAGTGTGACGTAAGTTTTGAATGCGTAATGAAGAGTTCTCGGGTTGTTTCACAGCAGTGAGGTTTTGTTTGTGTCGAAAATGCTACAAAAGAAAAACATTTCAGTTATTCAGCTTTGTATTATTACTTACAGTAAACAGCATTGCTGACCGTCTGCAATTTTAATAATTGAATTGCAAATATCTTTCTAGTTACAGTTAAAGGAGCTTTTCTGCCTATTGAAACAATTACTGATATGCTGGTGATACCACATGTTAAACCTATCCGTTAACCCTTCCATACCATGCCGTATACCTCAAGCAAGCAGACGAAATAAGTAAGCTCACTGATGAAAAGGAAACTTGATGAAGATTCCCCGGAAACCTGAGAGAAGAATGCAGAGCACAGCCGAGCTGTCAGAGGCTTGGCATACAAGCCAAGGGAAAGTGAGGTCGAGTTGCCTTACTATTATAAAAGGACCTCCTATGTTCGTATATCAAGTGTGGACGAGGATAAAATCAGTGTTCGAATTGTTGCATTAGAGATGCAGGATATGAAAAACCAGTAAAATTATTTCTGCTGAAATTAAATCACATTTTCGTTTTCGCAGATAATGATTTCATTGAGTTTTGCCAAAATTGTGTAAATTGTTTTTCATTAAGGAGATAAATGTACTTTACCTTCAACATTATGGCATGTAGGACACAACAGAGCTGCGTTCTTTACCCAGTCGTGTGAATGTCAAGATCTGTACCTTTTCATCAATGTGCAGAGAAACTGTTCTTCAGGTTGTATCACAGTCACACAAAAGACCACTTTAGCAGGAGCATTAAGCATTAGTGTGGTTTTCAGCTTTTGTGCTCATAACTGAAGCCCTGCCCACGCACATTAGGTAATAGAAAGAATGATTATGTTGATATCATCAGTGCATTAAAAACATTTCTAAGAGCTTAAAAGTAGCCCCCACTCAACTATCTTTAACATTATCAACAACTCAGCTACCACTTTCCAAACATTGATTTCATCGCTAACGTCTCTGGGATTCAATATTATTAGTATCCTTAGTTATGGTTCGCAACATGATCAAAACACATTACCTTTCTTTCATACGGTTTCCTGCAAAGCAAGCTACCAATTATTACGTCGACTTTAGCAATTGATATCTATCCATCAATACAGCAAAGCTCTCAGAAGCACTTAGTATCAGTGAGTACTGTCACTTCCACAAAACTCTGAACGTTATGAGCTGAGTAGGGGTTGGATCGCCTTCTAACCTGTTCTATTGTTTGTCTATGTGTCCTTAGGATATAAACAACAACTTGTTTTCATCTGTATTTAAATAACAATAATCAAGCCATTTGACTTTCTTTTCTAGCAGTTATAGTAATAATAATTCTTTATTTTTATTATGGTAAGAAAAATACCACGTGAAGCACTAAAAAACGTGTACGTGGTACAGTTACATCAAATAAATCGAAAGATTGGCGACACAAGCAGGCAAAATAAAATTAATTAGTGTAAATTCCATAAAGAAAATAAAAAAAGTAATTTGTAGTAGTAAAAACGTCCGAGAAAATCAAAACAAGTAAAATAATTACAGTTACAAATAAAGCATATGAGAATAACATTACAAAATAAATTAATGTGGTCACAAAAACAGTAAATATGTGGTTACAAAGTACTTGAGAACCAGTAACTTACGAATCACTGCTGGAGTTCTTCCCCTAATTTTTTCTTTAGTATTTTTTAGTTAGTTTTTAGATATTGTGGAGTTAACCAAGTAAGCATTTAGATATTTAGTTACCGATAACCAGTTTTTTATATCTTTTTTCACTCAACTGAACTTGGTCAGGAAAAAAAGATTTTTCGGTAATTTATTAAAAAGATCAGGTATAAAAGAGTTACTACAGCTCTTACCATAATTATGTCTGATACGTGGTGCAAAATAATAATTGTAGTGTGTTACGTCTGTTTAATAAAATATGTTTATCCAATTTATTAAAGATAGGAAAATAGTTCCTAAACATTACAACATAATTTCTTAACATGATTACCTTAAGTATTCCATGTTTCTTGTACAGTTCATCGGTAGAATATTTATCATTATTTTAATATTTGATTCTGAATATTTTAAAGTCTTTCTATCGAATAATTTGGGGCAAAACCACAGATTGAATTACAGTAACTTAAATATGACTATCCATGCCAAATAGATAATATTTTTTATTTAGTATGTTTTTAAGTGAATATAATTAAGGCGTTAATGCCTTAATTTGTTAATTAATTGATGAATGTGGTTTTTAATTTATATCTTTAATCGATATTAATATTATTATAATAATATTATTAATATAAAAAATAATAATGATAATAATGATAATAATAAAAATAATAACTTTATTACTAAGACGGGCTCGAAGTTCAGTTGAACTTGTTTGAGCAGCAATACACAGACAGCAAACAAATGCACATACCGTTGTTTAAACTCAAAAATCAGTTGCAAAAAAATTAACTAAATAAGGCTTTTAAAATAGTTAAAACAGTCTTAATATAAGTAGTCCTACAAAAATCAATGTATATAGAATCAAAAGTGTTACTGTCTCACACATCATTAAAAAAATATTATGTATAGTAAAATCCACAAAAAAAGAGCAATGTTAAAAAATTAGGAAATTAATTAGTAGTAAAGCTTGAAAATAATGAATATAAAAAACACAATTTAAGTTATAAATAAAATTATTTACAATAAAATTCCCGTTCTAAGTTAAAATTGAAAAAATAGTCATAAATTGCAAAACCAAGCCATATGAATAATGAAATTAGCAGTAGAAAATAATAATTATAATAATAGACAGTTTTGATTTATCACAATTTGCTTAATGACAAAGAGAATCCCTTAACAAATACATACTTTATTTAAAAAAACAAATGAAACAGAGAACAATACAGCAAAAGGTTTACACTTGAAATTTCATAATTAGCTAAAACTGTGTCTCAATGATCCATTTTCTTATACGGTTCTTAATAGTTTTATTCAATAAGTTTTGTCTAATATCAGGTGGTAACTCATTTAAGATTGTGGGCATTGTGTAAGATAAACATCTTTTACCATAAGAGTTTCGCCAAATCGGTATTTTAAGCCAACCCACATTAGTTCTTTCAGGTCTTTCAAATCTAATTTGGGATGTTTGGTCAAAAAAGTTAAACACTATCATATTATACTTGTAGAGCATCCTAAAGGTAAATTAAATTCCTGATAAATTTCAGAAGTGGATTTTCCAGTTTTGGAGTGGCAGCTTTCTTCAGGCAATTTTGCAGTCTATCAAGGTAACTTTTAGTTGTTGACCCAACAACTATTGCAATTGCAGTTCACATTCTTAATACATTCTTGCTTATGAAGTACAATCTGGCAGTTAGCCCTTTTAGTATGAGAAGTTGTAATATGTATGAAAACAGTTTTTTCAGAACTTAAATCTAATTCATTTCTATGAAGGTAGTGGTATAATAATAATAATAATCAGGAGAGACCAGAAACCATAAAATGTATTGTTTGTTGTTCCCGATATTCATATCGACAGAGCCTTGCATTGCGAATCATCGGTAGAGCTTTCTCATAATTAGTATAATTTCTGGCCAAAAAATGCCCAGTGCTGCAGTGATGAACCTACGGGAGAGGGTTGTAATGAATAATCCTCCAAACAAGGCACCGGACATCTGCAAGGTAACACGAAAACAACTTTTATTTTTGGTTTATTTTCAATATACAATCATGTTAGCCTAAGTCCCACATCTACAGCGATTGGCACGTAAAAAGAAATCGGTGCCATTCAGTGGTAGCAAAGTTAAAAACACGCTAAAATTTACAATAAAATGTAGAACAAACAAATCCAACATCTAACATGGTGACTAACAATTTGTCATATGGCACGGACGACATGAACCATGCTGACTCTGTCAGCAAAGAAAGAGTGACTAACTTAAGAACTTTACCACCATGGGAAAATGGGCATTTTCGTTTAACTCCCTTAAATCCATCAAATTTAATCTGTTTATGATGTCAGCACCAACACAGTGACTGTGTGCTAGATGCTGGATTTGTTTCCTCATCACTTTCTTGGAAATTTTAGGGTGTTTTAGCTTTTCTACATCTTAATTATGGAACCTTTTTTGTTTTCAACTACCAATCGTTGTCTTATTTTTCCTCTTTAATATGACCAATACCCACGTCATGTAAGTTGAAAATACAGCCGACATTTATAAGTTGTTTCTTCGTGACCTTGAGGGTGTCTGGAGGCATTACCAGGAGGATTATTCATTATAAAGTTAACGCCCCTCTGTTTTAAGAATGGCATGTAGTATCATCAACTCGTAACAAGTGAAGTTTATGAGTTAATTCCTAAACGTGACAGGTTCGCTTATGATGGCATTATAATTGACGCCGTTGCACGAAGCCGGTGCATTGTTCTGAGCGTTAAAAAGTTTATAGTATAAAAATGTTATACCTTTTCCATAAGTCCGAGTTCGAAATCTTGCCGAACAGTTGTCACATTGTAAAAGTTTCTCCTTTTTAATGTGATGTTTTCATTTTGTTTGTTGTGTGCTTGTCAGTTGATTTTTTCAAGTGGTATTAACTGTTTCATTTACATTCTAAATCTGAAGGCTGATAATGAGCCCAATTTAAAAATGACCTAATAATTTCAAAATGGTACACATTGCAGATTAAAAACGACGACGGCACATTCATTCTTTCAGTTGGTATCAATTATTTCATGTTACGTTCTAAATTTTGTGGAAATTGGAAGGTAATACGCATAATTCCAAAATGTCTGGGGTGCCGGAGGTCAGACTTGCACCCAACACCGTAGCACATGATGCATAACTTGAGACAACCATTCCCCATAATAAACCTACTACTACATGTAAAGATTAATTCGTAAAACTGGACGATTGTAAAGGCAACAACATTTTCACTCTCCTTATATGAATGGCCGTGTATGCACACCTAAACAAATTATATTACCTTTACTTATATTTGCAACAATATGTGTTTGGTTATTTGCCCAAAGAAAGATGATATGATCGATAATTGGGAAGAGTGACTTGGCAAAGTCCCTACCATACTTCCGGTTAGGGCAGTGTAAGTGATCACCAGCCTCCTTCAGTAGTTCTGGAATCTGTTCTAACATATTCTGGATACTGCGATCGAAGTTTAATCGACTTTAATGATCGGTTGTGCCACTCATACCCTTTCATAAATTACTTGCTGCTTGGAAAAAAACTAGTGTGTTAAAAAAATGTTAGGTGGTTTATCTGCACAAATATTAATTTTCTACCGATTACGTAAGCTCAAAGTGAATAGAAGGACAAGGAGTAAAACACGCGGTTTCGTGACCTTGATTTGTTTTTAATTATATTTTATTAACAGATAAGGCCCACACAGTATGACCTCCATATATGTTATTGAGCAAAGTCTTTTATCAAAGAGACGTGTTAATTACAGATTCGGTCTACTCGTCTTTTTTTTTAATGTTTAGACCAAAGCAGGTTTCAAGCGATTAAACTTGGCACTGTGCCAAGGGTCCAAGGGTAAAGTTACCTTTTTTGATAAGACATCCGCGCTAATAAGTGAATGAAAGGCTACGCTTACTTCAAGCAAACATGGCTGTGAATCTGGTTTCTGTATTAGACCAGTGGGGTGTTCCAAAAGATGCCGTTTCGCTTTCAATTTTTTTCGTGACAGCTTTGTTGGCTTCTTTAGCCCTGTACATATTTCATGAAGGCAACAAGAAGAGACCTCCAGGACCATGGGGTTTGCCAGTTTTTGGTTATTTGCCGTTCATGGGGAAGAAGGCTGCTCATATCAGGTTGGCTGAACTCATTCCCAAGTATGGACCAATTCTCAGGTAAGAAATTAGGAATATTTTATTTTATTTATTTATTTTAATTTTAAAGGAAAACATTACCCCAGTACGGATGCACTATGCTTTCACTAAAAAAGCAACACGGTGACAACCTGATCCACATTGTTTGGGTGTGACCCAATAGTTTTAAACTTTTAAGGTTTTATTGGCGGAACGAGCGAGCAAAGCGTAGCGTATAGCGGACACTAAATTGCAAAATGTTGGTTGGTTGGTCCGTTGGATGCACATTTTTAGTCTGGGTGGTACCAAACGAAAGATCGGATTGGAATGAAATTTGGTACAACGCTTGATACCGAAAAAAGTATTGCTGAGCCAAAATTTGCCGTAAATCGAACAATTATTACAGGAGAAATAGCAAATTTTAGAATTTATTTCTAACATTCACCATTGTAAATTTGGAATCGTGAATAATTAAGGAATTACGACGAAGCATACACCATGCTGATGGTAGTCAAGTAAACTTTAAAAGCACGGTAAATTAAAATTTGGTTGCTCCTTTCTGGCTGAGCAGACAACGTGTTTTTTTTACGAAACAATAACAAACCTGCATCTAATATTTTAAAGATTCCTCGTTGCCACGGTAACGTGAAGTCTCGAAACCGAAACCGTGTTGCATGAAGGAATAGGCCTAACTCTCGAACCAACTGTTGTTAGATGCTACTTACGAAACTAAATAGCCAGCGACAAATTAGGCTTAAACGCTGAAACTTAGGCCTAAAATCTAAAACTAGGCATAAAAAGGCTAACCTATTTTTGGCCAACAATTGAGATGGGTATTACTTTTAGATTATTACAACATAGATCGCTATTGCAGTGCGTAGTTGAGGTGTGTGCCTTAGAGTTTTCGATGGTGGGAGTATCATCGCCGTATAGATATATGATTGAAGTCCTCTCTCCAGCAAAACTAAAACTATTAATTTCTCCGTTTCTATTCAATATATTTCAACCAAACTTGGCCGGATAGTAGATAGCAACTTTTCCAAACTTTACACCAACTTCTATGTAATTCCGTGCAAGAGTAAACGTAGGAAGCCACACGTAAATTTGATAACTGTTCACTTCTTGTTGTTCTGGTTCTTGTTCTTCTTGGCAGAAAAAAACTACTGCACCTACCTAAAATCTGAAACATGATCTGAGCCAGAAATTTCCCTGGGCTTCAACCTTACAGGGACCACTTTTCAATTGGTCGATCCATTCCGGAGTTACGGGACCCTAAACGATCATTTTGAATGTTTTACATTGTTTTAACCATTGTATTTAGTTAACAAAGCTACTCAGCAAACTCCAGGCCCATTCTTCGTGCATGCAACAATCGACTGCATGCATTAACCTTGATAAGGCGACGCCATATCCGTAAAAAAGGCACACGGATTACAAACAAAAACGTCAATTAAAAACGCCAATTAAAAATCACCACACTGCTGTGCAAGTGTAGTCCGTGTATTAAAAAATAATCACGCATTTAACTGCAAGCCAAACAATCATCAG
>JAHWFP010258086.1:0-11725 GCA_023313725.1 Lithobius niger | reverse complement strand
CACAAGACACAACGATATGCTCCAACATCTTCACCACCACAGACGTTAGAGATACTGACCTGTACCAGTATCTCAGACTCTACCTTAGGTACGACTTTAATTCTAGAATATTCATGTTCTGAAGTTAGTACTTTTACGAGTGCAGACGAAAGCATCATAATGCCTCCTACGCTCATAAGAAATTAGACGAATTTGACCCAAATATTGAGGCCTGGACTGTCTATTTTGAGTAGGTCGAACTAAATTTCTCGGCATGCGACATCTCTCTTGATAAGCAGGTAGCAGTCTTATTAACTAATGTGGGAGCAAAAACCTAAGGATTACTCACTAATTTTTGTGCTCCTGATACACCTTCAGCAAAAACTTAGCTGAGATTAACACCTTGCTAACAAGTAATCGCTGTCCTAAGCTTAACTATTTATGTCAAAGAGTCGCTTTCCAAAAGCGAGAGTAGGCTACAGGCAAACTGATAGCAAGCTACATCACATAATTAAAGCGACAACATTACAGTGCACTAATGGCACTACTGATAAGGACTAAGCTACCAAGCTGGAGACAATGCTTCGAGACAAATTTGTGGCGGGTATCTGGAATCCGGACACTTTAAAACAGCTCTTGGCTAAGGATCCCAGTATTTTAACATTTGATGCCTGCACGTTTGCTCTCGCCCAGGAACTTGCAGAGCGAAATGTAACACAGTTTCAGGGGTCTTCAGCTCACCAGGTGAAATATAAACGTCCTTTTAACGTAAAGAATAATCAGAATGATGCTAAGTACTTCTGTTGTGGATATTCCAATCATGTGGAAGCCGCCTGCAGGTACGAAAAACACACGTGCTCAGCATGCGGGATTGTACGACGTTTAAGCCATGTTTGTAGGTCTAGCAAACTTGGAGGGGACAACGTGGCATCCATATTTCATAAACCAAAAATCAGATGTGGATGCCGTCTTGTCTACTCCAGGCATGGACTTTTTTGCAAAAAGAAAAATCATAAATATTCCAGGATCAAAATGCATACGTTCTGAGATAAACATGTTTACCTCGAGTGTTCACAGTAACAAATGGATTGTTCACTGGATTGGACCACTGGAAGTTGATTCAGGCTCAGATTCTACCTTGTTACCCACTAGTTGGCATCACAAGTACTTTTCCAATGTTAAATTGAATCCTACCAACATTATTCTGAAATCTTGGGTGGCTGCTATGGTCAGACCTTTGGGTACGATTAAATTAAACGTTACTGTTAACAACCAAACTGAAATCTTATTTGCGGTTATCTTACTTGGTGAGCAACCAGCACTCCTAGGCCAAAGTTGGATGATTAGGTTTAATCTGCACCTGAATCAATTTTGTAAGGTTGAAGTTGATCATCTCGAAACGTTGCACAAGAAGCTAATTTTGTTTCTGACGATGATTTCTTTGCTAGGTTTCTGATTCATTTCACCAGCTCTTAGTACATTCAAGGACTTCAAAGTGGTCTGAGAGTTTAGAATCTCTCTACCTTAGACACGACTTTAATTCTAGAATATTCATGTTCTGATGCTGTTCCTAAGTACTGTAAGTCCAGACCTGTTAGAAGCAAGGTTGAAGCCCTCCGACCTTTGACTCCCAATTCCATCACATGGTCGCCCACCATATTGTCTTCCCCAGCAGCTTTCCCCTCCCTCACAAAGTCAAAGCTTCCTCAAATTCTCCCACCATAATATCATCAAGCACATCTCCCGCCACCGCCTCCCTCTCCTACATCCCCACCTCCTCCTTCCCAATCTCACAAGGCTCCCTTAAAGCTGCAGTCAGCTTATTCCAAACAATCCCCACATCTTCACCTTCCCCATCCTCAACCCAAACCTCCTCCTTCACAAACCTCCAATACTTCTTCCCTACTTCCCTTCCTCTGCTTGCCACTTCCCTAGCCAGTTTCAAGTTAAACTCCCCGATTTTGCTCGCCACCTCTTCCCCTGCCTCCTTCTTACTAGCCAAATATTCCTTCTAGCACCTCTCACTTTCCCCATCACAAACTTTCTTAACTCCTCTCCTCCACACCCTACAGGCTTCATTCTGCCGCTGGATATCCCCCTTCACTTTTGTGTCCCATCATCCCTTTTCCCTACCCACTCCCCATGCCCCTTTCCCGAGATGCTTCTCGGCGACCTTAAGTATCTCAGCCTCCCAAAAATCATACCCTTCCACTCACCCATCCACCTCCTCCTCAACCTCACCACCAAAAATATTATGCAACTGCGGTTCCCTGACCACCCATCTCCTCCTACACTCCTCCCCTCTTGCTGTGTAAGAACTCCCCCTCCTCCCCTTCAACCTCCACGCAGCCCAAACCAAGCATTGATCAGAGTCTACTCCCCAGCCCCTCTAAATTCACCCCCATATCCTTCTCCCACGCCCACCCACCTCATTCCCAACACGAAGTCCACCGCCGACTTACGAACCCCTCTGCTCCAAGTACACTCCATCCTATCAGAACTCTACAGATTGGTCAACTCCAACATGCACTCCACCACAAAATTCCAAACCGCCCTCCCATTCCTATTGTCCAAGCCCACCCCTCCCCCCTCCCAGCCAGATGACCATTGAAATCACCCAAGCCAAGAATGTGAAATGCTTCCCTCCTAAGCCTCTCGAACTCAATCCCCATCTGTCCCAAGATTACCATTCCACTGCTCTCTACCCCCTTCCACCTAAGGTACACCACGCCCACAGCCACCTTATCCCGCCAGTATCCCCTGTAACCCACAAATGCTTTCTACCCTTCCCTCCCAATCTATTCCACTCGCGCCTTCCCCAAAAGAAAGCCTCAACCCCCTCCCCCCTTTTCCACTCAACCAGTTCAGCTCAAATTCTCCACCCAATCCACCCAGGAGACTCCTCATCATTCCTAAGATGAGTCTCTGCCACACCCACCAAGTCAAACTTCCTATCTCCCGCCCAATTTCCCCAGGACCTTCCTCCACAGGAACCTCCCCTACAGACCTCTCCCCTTCACTGCATCCCTTCCCCTTCTCCTCCTAACTCATTCCCATCTACCAAGATACCCTGCTCACGCCTCCCCCTAAATCCCAACTCTCCAGATTCCCCTCTCCACCATACTCTACCTCCCCCTCCACTTCCCTTCCTAAGGGCCATTTCCACAGCCTTCCCATCTCCATCCATACTCTTCCCACAGCCACAGGGCAAAAGTGCACCCCATCACTGGACAAACCCTCTCTAGTCCAGACCCCACGCATATCTACACACTCCACCTCCCATTTTTTAAGTGGTACCGTGGTGGTACGCTGCATTTTTTAAGAGGTACGCTACATTTTTTTAATAGGTACGCTTCATTTTTTAGAGGTACGCTTCATTTTTTAGAGGTACGCTGCCGCCGCTACTAAACAAGTTGTGCACAGATCCAGCTCAAAATATAAATGGCTGTGTAATGGCAGACAGGGCTCCCGGATGCGACGCAAGCTCACGACAGTCAAAGTACTTCATACGTCAGATCGAAACTTTGTAAACTCGTCATCATGCGGGCCGTGAAACTAATTCCATCCGGTTGTAACCAAACCTCCAATGTTAATCATTCTGTTACGTCATTTTATCTTGCATCCCTGATAGCCTATTTAGCGGTATGTGTTAACAGCCTTTTAGCATGTAAAGTTAAAATGTAATTAGCACCACTCGAACACAGAACAAACCCTAACTTTCTCAACCCCCCAAAATATTAAGCACATTGTAAAAATACGAAGCGAAACACTGTCAAGATATGTTACGTTAACATTTTATAAATGGTTTAAAACAGGATCATTGGTTAGTTTTGGAGATTTATTTCGACACATCGGGGGTGCTTTAGGGATTTGGTGGCCTTGAGACACACTCATGTTTTCCGCGCGTTTCTGTCGGTATGATAAGCTACAAGATATGAGAACCAATTTCTGCCAACTGAAGAAGGAAACAGAATGGAGAACGCTGGTAAGAGTAACGTTCAAGCAACTCCGAGTGTGCAGATTGACAACAAAGGACACGTGAAAAGCAGCAGTGACAACAACAGTGATGATTCTGACGATGATTTGCCTGTAGTGGCATGGCTGCGTCCGGCATTTGGCGGGTTAAATTTGAAAATGGAGTCCAAACGAGAACCTGATACTGAAACTGAAAATGAAATCCACGGAAATCTTTCGGAAGACGTTCCTATCACATCAGAAAATGAAAGTAGTTATAATTGTGCGGTGGTTCACGGCCAAAACGACCACAATTATTCGTTAAGATTGGAAACTCTAGAAACTACACCCAAACAGTCTCAAAGTAATGGGGAAAGGAGATCTTTAAGTTTAAAATCAAAACGATCCAGCCAGGTTAGTTCAAATTTCGACATAAGTAATGTTATTGTTAATGGCCATGATCGTAATGATTTCGAAAATAATGAATTGATGCATAGTAGGAAATCGCTGTCTGAGCAACAGAAAAGAAATATTAGCAAGATCGCCGAATCTATGACCAGTTGTGATCCAAATATGGTTCGGGATTACCATATCGTTGACAAACTGTGGTATGGGAATACTGGAGCTCATTATGAAAATACTTCCCAAGTGATTGCAGTTGCTAGTTCTTCCAAAGCACACATGACAGATCTGGAAAATTTATTGACAGCAAGCAAAGGCCCTCTTCAAAAAGTATCCGATTCGGAGTTAACGCCAAAAGCCCGTAAAGCAATATCGCCTCCAGTCAATGCCTTGGTTCAGTCAAATCTACCAAATGCCAGCAACAAACTTCCACAAAACAAACTAAAGTCCACCATAAAGCATCGACCGCAATATCCAGTTTTGTTTCTTAACGATGACAAGACTAAGTTCACATCTGTTCCGAGACCAGAAGTAGAAAGGAGTCGGCTAATCACTGGTGCAAAAAAAGGAAATGCCATTTTGAGCCAAAATAACTGTGGGGCACCTGTTAGAAATCCTCTTCGTAACATTGCACGAGCTTTTCCTGAAACTCCAGTTGCAACCCACTTCCAAGCTCAACTTTTGGGGAAAATAGAAACTGCAGGCTGCACTGACCAACTTCAAAATGTTCCATTGCTGAAGCTAGTAACTACAGATACAAATCTCCGAAATAATGCCGATCAAAGACAAGTTACTGGAAGTAGTAGGCCTAGTTATGTTAATATTTTTGAGGCCAAACCAGGTGCTAGCATACTTGCGGATAGACCTGAATATTTAACAGGATCGACGCCACAGTCTGAACGCCATAGTTCATGTCCTAACACTTCATTGCTGGGGCCGAATGTACAAATATCAAAAAATATTCCTGTAAATGCGTCCGAGCCAGAAATTAATCCAGAATCTGTAAGTTTGTGCCTTTCTTCTGATCCTATAACCCAAGCAAATGCCAAACCTAGTGAAGAGGAATGGGTAGATGACCCCTTATTGCTGGAAGCTAAGATGATTCACAAATTGTTTCCCAATGAAAATGTTGGTCCGAACGATATCTTTTCTTTTTTAGTCCAGCAGTCGAGCAATCCCAACACCGTAGATACTTTTAGGCCCCCTCGCCGGGGCAGACCACGCCAAAAACGGCAGAAAAAAAGTAGTGGCGAGATAAATGCCCGCGAAATTAATGCAGCTAATTCTGAAATTGGTAGCGCTGCTTCTACTTTTATTGGCTCGTCTTTTCAGAGTTTTACTCCTAATGCAAGGATGAAGGATGTCAGTGGAGAAAAAGTTGATCTCAATCTCCATGAGCAAGTTCAGCGTGACTCCGTTGTGGTTCATGAGGCGTCAGCTGGTAGTTTGTGTGCCGATTTATTTGCACCTGAGGCTGCAAGCAATAGCAGTGTAAACATCAATGGGATTGACAACAAGCCAAGCAGCAACATTTTATGTAATGCAGGAGCAAATCACACTTCGAATTCATGGACAGAAGATTTAACCCTAATTAACGAATTGTGTCCTGGTTATGCAAATGATGTCGTCTCCTTCTTTCTAAACATCCACGCGGAAGAACCTAATCGAGTAGAAAAAGTAGTTAATCAATTATTTTCTCTGAGTGATGAAAGCAACGATACAGTTGGCGAGATTGCTTGTCTTGCTACACAGAACGTAGAAGTCTGTCGTATTCCAATCAATAATCTGCAGCTAAGTGAAGTCTCAGACGTCCATTTGCCGAGCACAAGTTCGATAAACTGTAATCCCGAGGGGGCCAACGTTCAGCAGGTAAAGTCGGTAATTCAAAACCATGAAGGTTTAGATGTTCAGGAACCCGTCAAAGTAAGTTTAGATCCAGCAGATGTCCATCAGCAGAACCCAACGCATGTAAGCAACTCCACCCCAAATCCTAACGTAAATGATGTTGAGCAGTCAAGCATGGTACATCCAGATGTTGGAGTGAGTGAGATCAAGCAGTTGACCACAAATACTTTAACTCCGAACTCTAACCCTGTTAACGTGGTGCATTCAAGTGCGTTGCACGATTCCACTCGGCAAATAAAGCGCCCAAGTGGAGATGATTCTTGGTCAGTTCAAGAAACTTTTGTAGAAAATTCTTCTGTGGCTGCAGTTGGAAATGTCAGTTTGCAATTGAACAAGTTAGAAAACAATTCGACAAAACCATCGTCTCCAATTGGCGATTCCGGAGCCTCCACATCTACTCAATTTGCTTCCGAAGCAATTTTTGAAATGGAGACCGAACGAGATCGAAATAAGGGAAATTGGGCAAATGAAGTTGCTTTAGTCCAAGAGTTGTGCCCTGCTTGTACGGATGAGGAAATCTATTCAGTCTTAAGTATTTACGACTTGGAAGAAAATCGCTTGCATATGGCTGTGAATCATCTCCTTACTATGAATGCCTTCTTTACAGGATCGGCTGCCGATGAAGTTCGTAATTCAGAGTTACAGGAGCGCACATACCCAGGCACAGCTATTGGTGAATCGATTTGTTTGAATAATGCTAACAAAAGTGAGTTAGGCATCTCGGCAGATTTAAACGGTACAGATAATGTGAAACCGTTAGTTCAAACTACAAAAACACAAGAGATTAATTTACCCGAATTAGTTGGAAATATACATGAGATGTTCGTAACTCAGAGTGGCAACTCAATTTTAAAGCAGAATGCAGATAATATCGAAAATCGAAATGCAGTCTCTACGAACCCGTTAGTCTGTGACGTAGTTGACGTTAATTTTTCACAAGTCTCCCCCAAGCCTACCACCACTGACCTGAATCCCACAACAAGTGACAATCAGCACCCATGCTTCAGTACCGCAGCCCAGAAGGCTACACTGACTAATGGCCAGCAGATGACTAAAGATGCCTTAACCATATGCCTTCCACCAGTTGACATTATACACTCCACACACACTGAAAGTTCTTATGAAAAAAGTGATGTTAACATTGAACAAATTTCGGATTCAGTGGTAATCAATTCTTTTGTTTGCGAAGATGACAATTCACAACCCGAAGTTTTTGGAAACCAAGTCTCTGAACAAGAGATGTCGCTAATTGTCAATGCAGGAGCCTCCACGTCTACTCCTGTTCCTGTGATAGAAAGAAAGCGTGACTGGGCACATGATTTAGCATTAATTCAACCGTTATGCCCTGCTGTCACTGATGAAGAAATATGTTCAGTGTTAAGTATTTATGATTTAGAACCGAATCGTTTAGAAATGGCTGTGAACCACCTTCTTTCTATGGATGCTTGCGATGCACTACCACTTGTAATCCCAAATTTAAATCAGAGTACAGGTGCTATTAAACCTAGTCCTAGTCCCGAGGTCAAATGCAATAAAACTGTAGTTGAGCCTACTCATCCGAGCATGGGTGTGGAACACCATGTTAACACAGGACCAGGCATTGCCAGATCCTTACAGTCATCTGCTACAGTTGATTCAACTTTTGTAATTGGGAACAATGAAAATTACTCGGAAACTACGAATGAAGTAGAATTGTTCCAATGTGGAAATGGTGCAAATAATATAAAACCATTGGTTCTTAAAACCACAAACCCAAATAAAATTATTTTGTCCAAAAGAGCTGAAGATGTACACAAAACTTCTAGTAGTGCTAACGTGACGTCTGGTGTGGACAAGGTGAAAACATTGGTAGTCGTAGAACACACAAAAGCTGACGCAGCTGTTTCCAAAGCTGCAAAAGTTGTGTGCGACACTGTAAATACTTTTAACTCGTGTAGCACTGAAATAGTAAATTGCAGCAAAAATGTTGACCAACCAAAACCTGTGGTTCCCATCAGTATTGCGAGTAATGCAGCAGTTGTGCCTAATACGATACAAAAGACTGTAGACCACTCAAAACTGCTGCTAGACAAAAAGACGACAGAATATGTGAAGCCAACTATTACCAAGAGAGTTACGTCAGCACCTGTGATACCCAACATTACGACCATTACTCTCTTGCCTGCAACGTCATCCTGTAAAAAAGTGGCACCACCCGTCGTCAAAAAGGAAACTGGAAAAGGTATGTACTGTATTCACTTTTGGGTAATACGGGGCTCAAATAGTTTTTACGAATTCGAGTTGCATAAGTTAAAACCATCCCATTGGCTCTGCACATTCCTCACATCACTAAATGGTGAGGCTACACTGGTACCAACTTTACCGATCTGATACTAATAACTAAGGCAATACGGAACCGAACAGTGGATATACGGTTCGGTTCGGTGTTCGGAATTTCAAAAGAAAAATACCGAACCGAACATATTTTCACCCTAATTGACAAGAATTGTTAAAGCCAAACCAAACAAACCTTAAATGAGCCGAACGCCAAACACTTCCGAACCGAACAAAAATGTACCAAAAAATTTACTAACCAGTTTCACAACAACTTGTTTCACAAAGATTCATATGTACTAAAGTACAAGTTTCTCAACAAATGCTGTTGTGTTCACATGGAAAGGCATAGGAGATTTTCTTCATGTTCAGACTTATAGTCAAACATAAAGAAAATCTCCTGTGCCTTTACATTTTCCCCTCATAACTTCTAAACGGTTAGACGAAGGAACTTCTGGTTTGGACCATCAGAAAGCTGGCGAAAACCTTCAAAATGGTGTATTCAAACATCTGTCAAGTAGAAGTGTAAATAAAAAAGTTCGTTGGTATTTTTCTTTTAAAAGGCCGAACACCCTCTGTTCGGCAATGTTTGATTCGGTACAGCCTTACAGGTGTGGTGCAGAATATGCCAGAACGCTATAACGTGGTTCGCGAGAAATGTCAGAGAACTGTGGAAATTCACTAAAAAAATGGCTTGCCAACATGGTGAAAAGCTGTGGAAATTTGAAATATCTGTAGGAAAATTTTGTGGGAAATTTTGTCCAGTAAGAATTTTATTCACCCCTGCAGCCTTATTGAATACACCATTTTGAAGGTTTTTCCACCGGTTTTCTATTGGTCCAAACCACAAGTTCCTAGCTCTAACCGTTTAGAAGTTATGAGGGAAAATATAAAGACAGGTGATTTCTTTCTGCTCAGACTTAGTTTTCACATCTGTTCACTTACACGTCCATGTGAACATAATAGCATTTATTGAGAAGCTCGTGTACTTTTTTATATATGAATCTCTTGTGAACCTAGGCTAGTTGGTTTAAATTTGATTTGACAGATTGGTTTGGTAGCCTACATTTTTGTTTGGTTCGGAAGAGTTCAGCATTTAGCTCATTCAAGGTTTGGTTGAGTTGGGTTAAAAAAATTGTGTTCGGTTTACAGCCTTACTGGTAACGATCCAGTTTTACAATTTTGGCCTGTTATTGTAATAAACAAGAGTTAGCTTAAATCATATTTTCTGCCGTTTAAGTATGCTGAATAAAATAAACAGTAGGCTAAGGCTGTTTGATACCGATTCTGTTATCGTGTATGGGTTGGAGAGTTCAGGGCTCGAATTGTCTTAGAAAAATTGCATAGCAGAAATGCGATACAAAATAGAAATTTGCATAGCAATCACGAAAAAATGATTAGCAACTTTTAAAGAATAATTTATTTATTTATTTATTTATTTAGAATATTTAATTTATTTATTTATTTATTTAAAAAAACAATACAAAGAGTTAACTTTATTTGAAACAATAGCCATTTTTGTTTCACATTTACTTTGCTACACACATGGATGCTTGGTCAAGACATGGCATCCAATGCACATTAATACTATTTTGACCTGTGTCTGAAAATAAAGTGCCACCAACTAAATACCGAAGGTGATGGTAGGACCAATGATTTCCCAGAATGCATCCTTAGCCTGCCTATAAATTAGGAGGGATTAGCATCTCTGTGTCAGCCACCACGATCATGATTAGGCTCTTATGTCGTCTCCTTTAATACAGTTGCGTCGCTAAACTGCGATACATTATTTAATTTTGCATCGCTAAAGTTTAAATTTGTGGTGCAAATTGCGATGCGATACTGCTCATTTCGAGCCCTGGAGTTCATATTTCTGCCGATACCTTCGACAGGCACGTCGCACAAAACATTTGACTACAAACTCACGCGAAATTCATGAGCAGGTGGACTCAAAATTTCAATATTGCATATCATAATTTGCCACTAAGTTATACTGTATGGAATTTATGGTAGCATTCCAAATTTTATCCTGATTGCTAATTTCTTAGTTGTTGATGCTAAATCATTGAACAGACTCCTGCTTCGATATTGCTGTCCTCATGGTATCGACATCGGAATCAAAAAAATAGGTATCGGACTGCCTTTAATAAACACACAAAAAAAACTACAAAAGCCTATATATTTGCTGAAACATAACCTATATTTTTTAATTGGAGGTCTGCGAAGCCTGCAAGGTCATGGAAAACAATATTGTTTGCTTCTCGGGCCTTTTTTTTTAACGTAGAGGGCCTTGTGACCAGGTTTTGTTTTTCGGGCAAGTGAAACTATTGAATTTGGGTTTTGTGTGCGTGTTTTTGTTTTTCTTATTAGGACACAATAACTTTCATAGTTTTGTCTGATCTGTTTCAAATTTACTGACAATGGAGCTGTGATGCATGAAAGAAATACATTCAAAGATGAATTCACATGCTCTCTCTCACAACGAAAATACAATAGGCTAGAATATTTCACAAACTTTCGACAGTTCTCCACTTGAGGAACGTTGTTTTTCACTTGTTATACAACTGTCTTCGTGAGGCTTTAAGTTTTTGACGCTCCTTGGTTTACATCATCTTGATTCAGAACTGACCTCACGTACGTAAGAGGACCCAGTGAAAAACTTCAAGGCGTCCTAAGCACAAAACACAGAATTGATTAGCGGAGGACTGAAACACTGCTCATGATCACAATCAGCAGTTTTCAATCAAGTGGATGTAAACCAAGGAGCATCGAAAGCTTCAGAAATACGCCTGAAGAAGATAGTTGTATAACAAGTGAAAAACAACATTCATTTTAAGTAGAGAACTGTCAAAAATGTATGATGATGTGTATTTTCGTGGTGAGAGTGCGAGCATACAAATATAATTCTTGAGTCGTTAAAATGAACTCTCATAGTAGGAACATGCTTTTTTTGTATTTTTAGCATTCAAAGATTAAATTTAGGGATGCACCGAATACACAACCGAATGCGTAACCTGCCGAGTACCAAATAAGCTACAGACCACATTACTTACGTACGGACGAAAATACGCATTATTCCAGACAGGCAAGAACGATATAACAATTCTTGGCGAATTTTCGATAGTCAATTTGCTGTTGATGGAGAAACCTAGCCGACTATCATCTTCAGGCA